>PVIY010019430.1:27199-45895 GCA_004026745.1 Myrmecophaga tridactyla | reverse complement strand
CTGTGCTACGTTGCATTCTCTCATTTAAGCACCAGCCAATTAAGCCAAACGTCACTCATTGCAGCAGACACGCCTCCTAGCTGACTGCAGATGCAATTGGCAACAGATGAGGTTCACGTACCATTGGCTTATGTCCGCAGCAACAAGACTAGGTATGCTCACCTGGCCAAGTTGACAACTGAATCTAACTAACACAAATGCCTTCTCCTGTCCTCAGAGAGATTAAAGCTCAGGTAGGGAGGCAACTTCAAACAACCAGAACAAAGTGCCGAACACTCATGGGGTGGTTGCAGTGATGAACTGCTCTCCTGTCTGTTAGTTTAAGATCACCTAATTGGCTGCAAAGGGAAACTGTTTTAAAGACTAGAAATGCAGAAAGAGAAAAATGAAGATCAATTGGGACTATTAAAATGAGCACGTTCATGGAACATTGTACCTTCACAAACAAGGCTGATGGAAAGAATAACTTCCCACCATCTCTCTGGAGTGCAATTTTTCTACACCTGTCCCAGATTTAAATTTAAATACCTTCTGACCCTTCTGCTTTTAGGAATTTTCCTACAGCTATACATAGGTGTACAATGATCCAAGGACAAAGATGTTCACAGTTGCATTGTCGGCAGTGTGGTGGCAAAAGACTGAAAACTAAATGTGTGTTGTTTCAGGAATGGTTAAATGAGTTCTGGTATGTTCATCCAATAAAATACTTTGCAGCCAAGAAAGAGAAGGAAACCAATTTCCAGATCCAGTGTTAAATCGAAAAGAAATCAAGGTACAGTACAGTGGATGCCACTGAGGGTTTCTGTATAACTAATTGTATGTCAATAGAGCCCCTTTTAAATGGAGAAAAATAATCTAGAAACAACTGTTGCCTTTGGGAAAGGAAACCAAGGGGCTAAAAGAGAGCCTTAAGCTATCACTGAAACCTTCTTGTATCTTTTTCATTTTTCATGTTAGTTCTTAAGAGAAAATTCACAAAATTACTGCTTAGAAAAGCAAAATAGCTTAAGGATATTTGGATGCTACAATAGGCGCCGAATTGGGCTGCAATCACTCCAACACTTCAGTCACCATTTCTTAGCGTTCTGCCTCAGGATGGCAGTCTAATTCTTCCATTTTTTAAAATGACCTCAACCAAATTTAATTTGGATTTCCTCTGAGTGTTCTCTGGCTTCACCTGCAACATCTGATCCACAGTGAATTCAATTACTAAGGAGCTACTCCTCCAGAAGGAAGGCTTTGGTTTGTTATATTTAATCCACCTGATCTTTTTCTTTTCTAACTTGATCTCCTTTCAACTCTCACCAGCACCATCTTAACCAGAATGCACAAGCTGAAGTGAGGTTTTCCCCTGACCAGCTTGATGAATGGGTGGCCGGTTTCCAGAACCTTCCCACGGCTGAGGAACACCATCTGGATACACCTTAGTCGTAGATGCCTTTTCTCATTATGCTAAGCTGGGTTTTTATTTTATTCCTATCATAACCTCCAGTTCTACATATTCTTCTATATACCTATGGGGTTTTTTTTTTCCCTCAAAAGATCATTTTCTTCCAACACAATGTTGTGGGGATAACTATACGGTCAGAGTGGGCACCTCTGAGTTGGGGAGGGTGGAGATCCGGGGCCACGTTTCTGGTCTTTTCTCCCACTGCCCACCTACCCCTTGCTCTCCACTCGGAGTGGCTGTTACCCCAATTCAGCACCTGTCGTAGTATCCAAATATCCACGGACAGATTTCGAAGCATCACCAAAGGATGCACAGGGTTCCACAGTTAGAGCTTGAAGCCCAACCTCCTAGAGCAAGAAAAGGCAGCAGTAAGGGAAACAACTCAAGCCAATATTTTCAGAAAGTGGGAAAGTTACCATAGTGAAATAAGAGAGAAAGGCAGCTCCAGATTCAGGTCTTCCAGTCTGAGCTACAGAAGATGCTAAAAATATTCAGCGCACCAGCCTTCCAGGAAAACTGCAGCACATTAATTGCTAAAGGGCAGCACACAAGTTTCTGGCTGCCAAAACACCTACTTTTTTTTAAGTGAGAATAAAAGGGACTTCAATTTTTCATGACTCCAGCAAATTAAAACTTATCAAAAAAAGTATACATATGAAAACTGTTTTCCTGACATGACACCAATTTTTTTTTTAATCTGTTGGAAAGCTCTTGTACTCTTGACCTGTTCTCCTTCTCCAGCCTCAGGCTGGCTTAAGACAGCCATGTGGTTCTCTGCCTCCGGAGGACAGCTCCCTTCAGAGGCTCTAGGTAGGTGACCTTGCCCATGTTGTTAAATCGCCCTGAGTCTCAGTTCCCCCATTTGTAAAATGAAATGAGGCTGGGGTTTGCGAGCAGCATAGTGTAATAGTCGAGAACATGGGATCAGAAGCTGGACTGCCTGGGTTCAAATCCCACCTCCAGCACCTTCTATCTGTTTTCTTGGGCAAATATTAAGCTCTGCATACCTCAGTTTTCCCATCTGCAAAGTCGGGAAAATAATAACATCTACTCACAGGATTGTTATGAAAATTTAATGAGTAGTTTCTCAAAGTATTTAGGAAGCACTATATATGTCTTTGTTAAATAAATCAATGCATAGTAGCATTATTATGTAAAATGTAAGTTACACCAGAAATAGTTAAGGGGAAATGATACTTTTTGCGGAACAGGAGTGGGTGTAGAGAGTTTGGGGAACTGACGGTTTTCAGCATCAGCCCTTCTATCCTAGATGATGTGAGTTTTTATTACTGTTCATGTACATGCATTCCTTAAATATTTTAAATAGTTTAGAAAAATAAAATTCTCAGTACTGGATTTGAGGGATTAACTGTCACTTAATTCCACTGACTATGTTCCCTCTCTCATAAAATGGGGATAATAACCTCATTCACTGTTCTTTTCCAGTATCTTTTTATTTCCAGAAAGAAACACTGTTTCTGAAGAATACGGGGCAACTAGCTGTATGACTTTAGAAAGTCATGTGATTGTTTTCAGCCTTACTTTCATCAGGATTGCATTAGAAGACCTCCTAAATTCTTTCCCTCAGTAAGGCCGATGCATGATAATTTGTTACTTTTAATTTTTTCTTTTAGCTGAGAACAATTCAAACATATCATCTACGAGTTCTGTAGGTTAAAAGTCCTACAGACATGAGCTTCACTGAGCTAAATCAAGGTGACGGCAGGATAGTGTTCCTTCGTGGAGGCTGGAGGGAGAATTTCTTTCCTTGCCTTTTCCACCTTCTAGAAATTGATCTCATTCCCTGGCTCCTGGCCTTCTCCCATCCCGCTCCATTCAAAGCTGCTCAAGCCCATCTCATTTCACATCCCTCTCAACTCTTTGCCTCCCTCTACTACTTTTTTTTCTTTAAATCCTGTCATTATTTTTTTAATTGGGGCAAAATTCACATAAAATTAACCACAATCTTTAAGTAAACAATTCAATGGCATTTAGTACATTCACAATGCTTCACAACCACCACCTCCATCTAATTCAGAACTATTTTCATCGCAACATAAGGGAACCTCATACCTATTAAGAAGTTGCTCCCTGTTCCTCTCTGTTGGGGTATAAACCTAGGACCGGGATTGCCGCATCATATGGTATTTTACATTCAACTTTTTGTGGAACTGCCAAACCGTCATCCACTGCGGCTAAGTTACCTTTAACTTCAATGCATCTCCAGAAAACTACACTCCCTCCCTTTCTTGTGAAATCTTTCTGCACGCACTGCCTGGGATTGGGGGGGGCCTTGATGTTAACTAGAGTAGGCAGCCCAGCTAAAAAAAATTTCTGACATGTGTGAAATGGCCAGAAACTCCCAGGAGAATGGCGTGGCTTTCTAAGGAACTTTAGTAATTTAGAAATTTTGTTGAAATTTCCCTATGACAGATATCTGCTCAAAATGTTAGCTAGGTGTTTTTCAAATGTGAAAGGTCAAATGACCCAACTGGTTTTCAAAAGTTGAAAAGTTAAACAATGACAATTTCAGTCTTCATAATATATTTCTTTATACCAAACCTTTTTATTCATTTTCAGGAACTTGTAATGAGCCCACTATCTGCCTAGCACTGTGCGACTGATTAATGTAACAAGTGCTAAGAACTGGGTCTGTATAAAATCTTATGGGGTAGGGGTGCAGTAGATGGAGGGGTTCGTGCACTAGAAAAGCTGAAAAACAGATTGACAGCTTTTTCAGCTGGGTCATAAAAATGAGTAAGAATGTGTTCATCAGATGGGCTGAGACGTATTGTGCTATGATCCAAAGTTTGGTAGCTCACAATTTCAGAACATGTATGGGGAAATTTAAATAATCAAGTGTGCTACCATCCTTGGTAGCGCAGCAGCCCCCTCCTCACAACAGGAGTGCCCCATGGGCACAGCAGCCCATGCTGGCTTAGCCTTGGCCTCGAGCACTGCAGGGAAGTGGGACTTACTTTTCAGTGCATCACTTAAAAGATTTCAAGACCTCAGAATGGCATATCTCCAAATTCTTAAAATGCATGTGTAAAAATACTAGAAACACCTATGGATGGTACATTCAACACATAAGCTTTGGAATTAAACAACCCTGGGTGATTACTTTTCCTAAGCATCAGTTTCTTACCTGCAAAATGGGTTTAATGATACTATCTTCATCACAGAGTTTTGAGAGAAATGTGCATAAAGTTTTTCAGAGTGCTAACTACACAGTAAGCATTTATAAATGTGACCTAATATTCTTAAAAAACAGCTGTAAGGATCCAAACTGCTTTGGTTCCGGGGAGGGGGGGGGAATATGTATGTCAGCTTTCTCTTATGAAACATTTGGGTCAAGAGGGTCAGTTATAGCTTCAAAATCTTTATCACCAAAACCTGAAAAGATGGGAAAGTTTTGTTAATATGCTTGCAGGGGAATCAATGATTTCTGGTTCTTTGTAGAGCCCTAAATAGATGTCTTATCTTGAGAATTTTCCAAAAAATGTTCTTACCTGAGAAAGCACAAATTTCTGTGGTAACAGTCCCCCAAACTTCTCAGGCATGCACTGGAAAAAAATCAAGAGTGCCTGGAGAAGAGAACTCAAGCTTTTAGATAATGGTAGCCTCTTATTGGTTGACAGAATTTCAAGTATATGTCATTAGTGTTTGCTATTCAAGTCCTTGCAACTTTTCAAAAATTTGCATTCCAAGTCATGTAAATAACTCAGCAAAAGCTAAACCTACCTTGATCAGGTTCTATCCTTTCTCAGGTGAATTTAAAATTAGAAAAATGGAGATTATTCTGACATGGCTTAAAGATTTTGAAATCTGTCACATTTAACAATTGTGGCCCCACAGAAGTTTCTTCCTTCAAGAATGAAAAAGAGAGAGACAGACCAAAGAGATCAAAAGTTTAGATATTGATCATGCATTGTCTTCACTCAAAAAAGAACTGGTAAGAGCATTGGAAATGGCATTAAAATTACACAAACAGAAATGTGGGAGGTGACATAAACAGATCATGGGAATCATACCTGGAAAGTAGGAAACATGCCTGGTCAATAACTGGTAATAATTTACAAAAGCAGAAAACACTATATTATATATAATAACACTATATTATATATATATATATAATTTTTTGCATATAAAGCATCTCACCATAATGGCAATTTATGACTCTTATTTCCCTAAACTCTGACAACCTATATAGCCATTGGCAATTTATTGGTGTCTAACCACATTTACTCTGATAAATGAACAACTCAGAAGAGCTTCACCATTCTATCTTCTGCTGTTTCTAGGCTATTCTTAGGATTGTAGTCTGCAGGGAATTTCCTCTGTTCTGAAAAGGTTTGAGATCTGCATTTATTAAATGCAGCATTTTCATAAAACTAAAAAATGAGGTATATGGTCTTTAGTTAAAAATATACATCGCAACCATTTGCAACATCCATGCTTTAAATATTGCCATTGTATTTGGAAAATCATCCCTTTTTTTGTCTGGTCTAATAATTGGTTTCCAAGTGACTGCTCAAAGATTGACTTTTTCTTTAAAGTCAAAAACTCTGAAATTGGACTTGCTCATTTTGAATCTGCTCTCAGTGTTAGATGACTCCAAACAAACAAGAAAATTTGGTAGATTAAAAAAACTGCCTTAAAATCGGTTTTCCATTCAATTCCAATAATTTATTTGTTTATAATTACCTTTCCATTACGCTGGCTGTTTGTCTTTATGTGAGAGACAGGGAACGTCATTAGTCATCACATTGAGCAAAGGAAGTGTGGAACTATTGACCCACTAGCAAAATTCCTGGCCACTGTGCTGGGTGTTATCATTATGGCTTGATAAATTGAAAAGTTTTCATTTTATTTCAAAGGAAGTCCAAAATTATTTAAGCAAAATAGTTTCTGTGGTTGTCTTTCTATTTTGGAGGGTTTCTTGATGTTCTGACCTTGAAGATTTAACTCTGAACCTAAATTTATGATCACATGTAATTAGCTGTAAGAAAAAAGTCTATCCACTCAAAAGACTAAAAATCTACAACTGGGAGGCAAATAGGTTACCAGAATAGAGTATTGGATTCGCTGTGACAATTGCAAGGGCCTGAGGATCAAAAGTAGGCAATATATCTACCCTTTAGCCTATAGAAAGGTTCACAGTAATTAAGATCATTAAACCATTGAAGTGGCACTATCTATGCAATACCATAGTAAACAGAGAGTAATCTTGGCAGCGCCAGTGCAAACTACTTTAGAAAAATGAATATATTTTAGAATACATTGAAAAAAAAATTTTGCCCTTGCTTGGTCTTGCTATGTGGTGCCCCTCCAAAGGGATGCATTTTTCCACCAAGACTGACTTTTCTATTAGGTAATAAGGGACAAAATTAAATACTGACATTATTTGCTCAGTAAGAAGTACCATTTCACTAGAACAGATGACAACTTGTCCTCATTATCTTTCTGGTATATTGAGAATATCTTGACTTGTTCTTAAAAATGCCCTTTAATGCGACTGTCAATAATTTGATAGCCTTTATCAATTAATTGTACTTTTCATTATTTATAAACATATTTATCATTTTTGGTATATATTATACATACATATATACACATAATTATCATGTGTATATAATTTATAATCCTCCACCAGCTGATTATGAATAGGAAAGTGATTCAGAGTCTTTAGATTTCATAGGTTAGATTTTGGAAGTTTTTTTTTTTTGCTTCAAGGTTTTAAGGACAACCCTCCTTAAAACAGTCTTCCTAATTTATTGCCAATTCTAAAAATAAGAAACTGAGTGTGTTGGAAAGATGCAAACACATCACATGTCAGAAAGCCCAGGATAGCATTAAAGTTAGTTTTCTAATTCCTACTTGACCTACCTACCCTGAGTTTACGTTCTCAGACATTACCCAGCAATTATTTGGGGTCTACAGACTGTGCCCAGAAATTAGGAGCAGCATCACTGTATCTGTACTTCATAAGCTATTTTCCTTTAACCACTCTATGAAATGTCTGTTGCATTCATATTTCATGGCAGTGGTCTAAGGTTGATCAGCTAACTTTTGGTATCACTGCTTAAATTTCTTATCTTGATTTTGCTTTTGTGCCTACTAATAGCTTAGCATATATCAATGATTTTTAATACCAGATCAGACAAAAATCTTGTGCTCAAAGAAATCATGTCATCTAAAATAAATGTTCTTTCCCTCTTCTTCTGCATTCCTTTTCCTCCAACACTAACAAATCAAATGATAGCTAACTAACGGGTCATATCCTTCGAGACCAAAATATTTCAAAGAAAGGTTTTTACTTATGTGCTGGTTTGAAAGGAAGTATGCCCCCTAGAAAAGCCAAGTTTTAATCAAAATCCCATTTCATAAAGGTAGAATAATCCCTATTCAATACTGTATGTTTGAATCTGTGATCATCTCTATGGATGATGTGATTTAGTCAAGAGTGGCTATTAAGCTGGATTAGGTGACAGCATGTCTCCACTCATTTGGGTGGGTCTTGATTGGTTTATTGGAGTCTTGTAAAAGAGGACACATTTTGGAGAATGGGAGATTCAGAGAGAGCAGGGAAGAACGACATAGCCACGAGCAACAGAGTCCACCAGCCAGAGATGTTTGGAGATGAAGAAGGAAAAATGACTTCCGGGGAGCTTCATGAAACAGGAAGCCAGGAGAAGAAGCTAACAGATGATGCTGTGTTCGCCATGTGCCCTTCCAGATGAGAGAGGAACCCTGGCCGTGTTCACCATGTGCCTTTCCAGATGAGAGAGAAATTCTGACTGTGTTTGCCATGTGCCCTTCCAGATGAAAGATAAACCATGAACTTCATCGGGCTTCTTGAACCAAGGCATCTTTCCCTGGATGGATGCCTTTGATTGGACATTTCTATAGAGTTGTTTTAATTGGGGCATTTTCTCGGTCTTAGAACTGTAAACTAGCAACTTATAAAATTCCCCTTTTTAAAAGCCGTTCCATTTCTGGTATATTGCATTCTGGCAGCTAGCAAACTAGAACAACTTCCTTGAGAAAAGGAAAGTAATAATTTGCCAGGCCCTGTTTTAAATTGTTTTATATACATCTTATTTAAACTCAGGATAACCCAAACAAGTATTTTATAGAGGAAGAAGTGCAGGCTCAGAGAACTTGAGGGACATGGACAAGGTCACAACATTAATGAAGGAGTCAGGATTTAATCCCAATTCTATACAACTCCAAAGACACTACTCTTTAGCATAGTTTACACCTTCTTCAAAGATGGGCTCCAGGGAGCAGCATGGTGGGTGGACATTAGGAAGGAAAGAAAAACCTATAAAGAAATGAGAACTGTATTACCTTGTCCTTGAAGCAGAGAAGAAAGGTGGTGCCACAGTGAGAAGGAACAGGGCAGATCAGCACCTGACTCAGGATTCTGTCCACATTTCACTGTTTTCCTCTACAGCACAGTCATTAATTTCTTCACTCCATACCAACTGATTTGGCACCTAGTCCTAGTTCTGTCCAAGTCACCAATATAAAAGAATGAACAAGAGTCTCTATTTTGAAAAGCCAAAATATAAACAAAATAATTGGGTTGTCTAGGTTTCTCCCTGAGATTGAATTTGGATTTAGACCCAAAGAATGGGAAGCAAATAGCCATGGGAAGAATTTCCTAGGCAGGGAGAATAGTAAATGCAAAGGCCCTGAGGCAGGAAAGAACTTAACTTTGCAAGAAGCCTAAAAGCTCCCTTGTGAGCCACAGGAAGGGTGACTAGAGGTGGTGTTGGAGAGGTGGGCGGGGCTGATTGTCTTCTACTCTCTACTTTCTGTCAACAGCCAAGCAGAAGCCCTATCAAGTTGGATGATGTCCCCAATCAGGAAACACCATATTTTCATTTTCAGTATCCTGCAGGATAGAGTCTTCAGTAACCACTATGAGTGCTACTCTGTGATAATGCGTCCCATTTTTATGGGGTTTGCAATTTACAGTGGACTTCCAAGTATCTTTTTTCTTCCTCACCACCAGAATGTTTAGTGTAATCTAGTGTTGAAGTGCATGAACTGTGGAGTTAGGGACACCTGGACACAAAGTTCTGCTCCTTGACTACTGTGTGACCTCAGACAAGTCAATAACCTCTCTGGACCTAGCTTCTGCGTTGTATAAGGGAAGCAGCTGGTTCACTATATTCTGAGGGGATTTAGCAAGATAAAGTATGTGAATTGCATAGCATAAGGTCTGGAATGTAGCAAGTGCTCAAGGACATACGTGACTTGACCATTTTTTATCCCCATTTTAGAGACAGGGGAACAAAGAATCAAAGAGATTAAGTGACTTGTCTAAGATCACACATTTAGGTGGGGCTAGAACTAAAACATTGGATACTTCATCTAAGTGCTTTATTTCCTCTACAGTAGTGAATCACTGCAAAATGAAAGGAGGTTAATAAACCTGCTTCTGCCCTCCAGGGGGAGGTATCATGTACAGGAAGAAAAGGGAGAGTGGGATTAGTTTGAGCATTGATCTAAAAAATCGTACACAAGAATTTCTTACGGGCATACTTGCTTTCCATTAAGCTTTTCTCTTGGCAGTCTCTGCTGAGCAAAAGAAGGGAAAAAAATATCCTGCCCTATACTTTTCTTAAAAGGAAAAAAACAAATGGAAGTTTGATGAAATTGTGTGGGTGCTTTTGACTTAACTTTATCTATCACCCTAAAATGTGCCTGTTTGGAAGATAAATAGTGTTATTACACCCCGTGCTTAGTACCAAGTCCCAAAAATGCTGACAAGTCACTAATCCCTATAAAATATATGGAAGTTAATTATAGCGGAAGCACACAGAAGTCAGCCAGGAGATTGCAATCAACGAAAGCCACAGAATGAACACTGTTCTTTGCTGTGAAGGGGACAAGCAGTCTTCTCTCCTTATCCCTTTCCTGCCTCCCCCTTCTGCATTGCCTCGTAACTCCTAAAGTGCAATTTCATGCAAAGAACAAATGGACTGTAACCCTGAGAAGGAAAGCAAATATTCTTATTGGCTTATGCCCAGAATGAAACCTTGAAAGCCCTGAGACTTCAAATAGGCTGGTGCCATCGCTGTAACCTTAAGCCTGAGGCCACTCACTGGCATTTTCTAGAGAGACTCGTCCATCAGCTGGGTATTCAGCAGGATTGCATCGTACCCTGATTTGTGACTACAGACTGGGTGCTATTAGCTGTGGAAGCCACCAGAAGTTTAGGCAGGTACAGGTTGTTACCAAATCCTGATTAAGAAGGTGAGGTAAGAGATGTGAAGGGCTATGGCTCTTGTGAAAAAGATAAGATTTTCTGCCCTAGAGAGAAAAGAGTGATCACTCCTAGATCTAAGAAAAGTATGAACCAAAATAATGTGAATGGAACTGGGAAGTAGGTATATCCCTTTGGCTGTCTGGAAGGAGGATAGTGTTGTCATTGTCCCCAAATCACTATTCATTCATTCAAAATATATTTTATTACATGTTTATCTGTGCAAGGGATAAAATCTTTCCCAACATGCATTCCACATAATATTAGTCATTTGAAAAATTCTTGTTATTATTGAAATTTTGTAATATTTAAAATAAATTTGGAAATGCTGACTACTCTAATTCCCTTTAGAAGACTCACTATGCATAAAATACTAAGAAGTTCTGCAAAAAACAAACTTTAACTTACCATTTCTCAAACTTATTGCTTACAACCACTCTCCTCCTTTTCAACTAAACTTTTGAACTACTTAAGGAGCTAGTGTTGCATGAAGCACAGTTTAGTTAAAGGCCACATATCTTCAGCTAATCCATCTCAAATTTATTTTTTAAATGTTCTGAATTTCTTATTACCAAGTTACTTTTAAAGATATCTGACATTATTTTCATGTTGAAGTCCAAAGAAGTGAGGTGTTCATTTAGCACTTAGCTTTTGTGCTGATTTGAAATGGTTATGTAACCCCAGAAGAGCCATGTTCTTTCTATCCTGATTCAATATTGTAGGGTGGAACTTTTGATAAGGTGGCTTCCATGGAGGTGTGTCACTACCCATTCAAGACGGTCTTAATCTACTTACTGGAGTCCTTTAAGAGGGAAGCATTTTGGAAAAAGCACAGAGCCAACACAGACAGAGACATTCAGAGATGCAGAAAGAAAACACTCCCAGGGATGCTGTTTGAAACCAAAAGCCAAAAAAAATCAGCAAACGCCAGCCACATGCCTTCCCAGCTGACAGAGGTGTTCTGGGCACCATTAGCCCGTCTTCAGTCAAGGAATCTTTCTCTGGATGCCTTACTTTGGACATCTTTATGGCCTTAGAACTGTAAACTTGTAACTTAATAAATCCCCTTTATAAAAGCCAACCCATTTCTGGTATATTGCATGCCAGCAGCATTAGCAAACTAAAACAGCTCTTGGTTTAAAATAGGCCAAATAATTATAATAATAATTTACCTAAAATTGCCACAAGAATATAATCAGAATGAAAAAAAAAGATCTAATAATATTATTTCTCAAGACTTCTTACCTTTAGGAAATATCTTTTGTTTTTGCAGACTAGTATGGGGGGGGGTGGCACTACAAAAAGTCTTTCTCATTAAAACCATATCTGAATAGTTTTTTTTTGGATAAACATTACCTACCCCATAGCAAAGAAACTGATTATTTAAAAAATATTTATACTGGTCAACTGTGCATGATTGAAAAGTCTGTGATTCCATTATTAGGTCATTGCAGATTTTGTTAGTGGCTGCTCTTTTACCTGATGCCTAGTATAGCCAGAAAATGAAAGAAATATTTATTTTTTTTTTAACATGGGCAGGCACCGGGAATCGAAGAAAGAAATATTTTTAAATACACCAGCTATTGATCCAATCTAGTAGTCTCTACCAAAAGCAGAAACTGAAAGCCCCCTGGAAACACGGTGAGACTTTTTCAGGTTACCTAGAATGGTAATGTTTCTGTTTTAAATGATAGTATATAAAACCAGCTCCTCCTGGTTTATCATAGAATCCAGTAGGGCTCTCTGAGTTTTATAAGAGGGGCATTATTTGTTCTAATCATCTTCTTTCCCTGTTTTACATTTGCTCATCATCTAGGCAGCATAAGTAGAAGGTTCTAATTAAAATCTATTTCAATAACCACTCTTTCCCTTATGATTAGTGTTTTTGTGACCTGCTTAAGAAATCTTTTCCTATCCCAAAGTCATGAATGTATTAATTTACAGAAGCTTTATATTTTTAAAACTTTTGTATTTCAAGCAACAATTTCTAGAGTCAAGATTCCATTTTTCAATTTGGCTAACCAAATGATCCATTACCCTTCTTAAAAAGATCTTTTTTTCCTCTCTGCTCTACAGTGTCACCTCTGAAATAATCAAATGTCCATATATGTGTGGGTTTAATTCAGTTCCATTGATTAATTAGTATATCTTTATATCAACACCATATTGTTTTCATTATTCTTTTACAGTGTCTTAAAATGGTTGGGTAAGTCCCACAGCTTCGTTCTTCCGCAAGACGGCCTTGAATTTCATTGACCTTTTGCATTTCCATATAGACTTTAGAATCAGCTTGTCAATTTCCACCAAAATAATCCTTTTAAAATCCTGCTTGGAGTTTTACTGGCAATGCACTAAACATGTAGATCAGTTTGGTGAGAAATGGCATGTTTACAATATGAATCTTTCAACCCATGAGCATTGTTCTCTGCTCCCTATTAGGGTATTCTTTCAGTTCTCTTAATAAAATTTTGCAGTTTTTGTGTAGGGAACTCTGTGGCTAGTGAGAAGATCCTGCAGTATATCCTATGACAATAGTTTTTATAAAAACATGATAAATTTGGGAGAAAACTACAAAAACATTTAAGTGAATTTGAGGTGATCAAAAACGTAGTCACTAAAAAAAAAGAAAGAAAAGTTATGAAACCTTTCTGTCTCAAAATTTTTCAGAGGAGAAGTAAGGATCCTAAAATTTGAAAGGTTGGCTGTCTTTGCTCTAGATCAAGAGTCAGCAAACATTTTTGGAGAGGGCCAGATGGCAAATGTTTTGGATTTTGAGGGCCAAGAAGCAAAAATGAGGCTATTATGCAGGCTCTTTCATAACTATTTGAAAGTTAACCATTTAAAAATATAAAAACCATTCTTAGCTCTTGGGTAGCTGGCTAGATTTGACCAACGGGTCATAGTTCACCAACCCCTCCTCAAGATTTAAATGGCTTTAAGATTTTCAACTTTACTTTCTACTGTCCTTTTTTTGGCCAGAAGGAGGACAATTTGATCTCAGCAATTAACTATTGCTAAGATACAAGGACATTTTAGAGAGGGTCTTTAAATTACCAACAATAGGAACTAGACTGCAGTCTTTGAGGATTAAAACTTTCTAGAAGCACCTGAAGCCCTTTAATAAGCAGCAGATTTGCACTCTGGGCCTTTTAAAATCTATTTTTAAAATGGATGAATGAACCAACTATAATGAACAAATTCTGAGCATGCAAGTTGAAGTACACAGGTTATCAGGAGATAGAAAGGGAGGAGAGTTTGGACACTTGATCCTAAATGAGTACAGAACATTCAACAGGATTGTAAAGATCCAGAAATGGATAGTTCAATCCTATGTGATGGCTGCACAAAGTTGTAAGTGTACTGAACAAACCTGAAGGTGACTATAGTTGAAAGAGGAAGGCTGGGGCATGTAATACAACAGTAGGAAAGACAGAAGATAAAAACTAGGACTGTATAACACAGCAAAACCTAGAGTGGACAACGATGGTGATTAACTGTACAAACATTTAAAAGTTTTTACTTGAGGGAGAGTAAGTGAAGGTCACCATTGTAAGGTATTTAAAAAAGGGATGGTATATGGAAAAATACAATTAATGCAAACTAGAGTGTATAGTTAACATTAACATTGTAGTGGTCTTTCAGTAATTGTAACAAAGACAATCTATCAAAGTTAAATGTCAATAATGAGGGAGATATAACAGAAGGATATGGGATTCTTATTGTTGGGTCTCTTTTTTCCTCTTTTTCTTTTCTCCTCTTCTTCTCTCGTGTGGAAGAACTGGAAATGCTGTCATATAGGTTGTCATGGCGAATGTATAACTATGTGGTTATACCTTAAAGATAACTATGTGATTATACTGTAGAGACATAGAATGGCGCAGCCCCTCTGGAGGGCAGTGTGCTGGTTCCATAGCAGACTAAATATAGGATTGACTCATGATCCTACAACCCCATTAATAGAGAAAGACTTGGAAGAACTGAAAACTGGGACTCAAATAGGCAATTGCACACTGGTGTTTATGGTGATATTCTTCATGATTTGCAATGGATGAAGATGGCCTAAGGGTACACTGACTGATGAATGGAAGAGTGAACTGTGGTGTATTCATATGAAGGCATAATGAGTGGCTGAAGGAAGGAACGATATTGTGTGGCATGCAACGGGGAGAGAATCAACCTTGAAGACATTATATTGAGTGAAATAAGCCAGAAAAAAATATGGACAAATAATTTATTGTTTCACTAATATAAGCTAACAATAATGAGCAACCTCTGAGAACTGAATTAGAGTGCCTAGGTTATCATGGGATGGCAAGTGGGCAGAGATTGGGCAACTGATGATTAAGAAGTACAGAATGTTCAAATAAGGCTCACTGTAAAGGTTCCTAGATTGTATAAACTCTTTCAGCAGTCAAATTTATTCCTGAGTTTTAACTGTTATTCTAAATACTGAGGTGCTGCACTCTTTGTGTATAACCTGGTAGTTCCCTGGGACACTGGGTATCTTTGGGACACCTGAAACTTCAGAATCAGAGTTCTGCATCTCTGAAAGTCAGCAATACTCCATACAGCAACTGTTAAAGAACTGAAAAAATAGATTAAACTCCAATTAGAGATATGTATGTAGTAGACCCCATTAGGACTAAGGTAAATCAGAATACAGGGTAAAGAATGATATCATCCATATTTTAAAACTTCAACCTCTGTGGGACAACCAAAGGAAGAGATGTTTACTTGGTCCAAAATTAAAATTTTCTGTAGCACACTATCTAAAATAACCTGTCTGGTCAGTTTAAACAAACTAATTACATGGAACCTAGAATAGGGAATGAGATATTATTATTCTGTATAGGTTTATGTAATACCTTAATACATTCTGGAGTATTTTTGGGCAGAAAATTTAAAAATATTTGCAAAGTCCTCTTGAGGGACTGGGGGGAAATGTGGATCTATTAAGCTTCCGCATCTGGGGAAATTCTGATAATCTCTCAGGCATTAAGGACTCCCAATTTAATAAGCCAAGTCCTGATATTGAGGTTGCCCTTATGAAACTTATTTATGTAGTGGCAAAGCTAGGCCTGCATGTAATTATGCCTTAGAGTCACTCCCAGAGAGTGTTTTTTTTTGTGGTTGAAATGTGGCCTCTCTCATTTAAGTCCACCCTGCAAATAAACTCAGTACCCTAACCCCTATGCAGGACATGACTCCCAGATGTGTAAGTCTCCTTCGCAATGTGGGGCATGACTCCTAGGAATGAGCCTGGCCCTGACATCATAAGATCGAGAATAACCAAAAGGAGGAAAAGAAATGGAACACAATAAAGTTTCGGGGGCTAAGAGATTTCAAATAGAGCAGAGAGATCATTTTGGAGTTTACTCATGAAAATTTTAGCCATATATTTCAAACTAACATAGTATGCCATGCTCCAACCAACAGTATTCCTGAAAACCCTAAGGAGTGCCCTGGGCTCTAAGTCTCTGTAAAAGTTTTTCTTAGTAAGTTTATTTTCTCAGAAACTTAAGGCCTCCAGATTGATCATAGGCCAGATATTTTCTGGTTCATTCCTCCATCCCAGAAAGTCAGTACCCCTTTCCAGCATGAAGAAGTTAAAATAGTCATGGCCCAGATATCCCTGAAGATTGAGAGGATAATCAAATGAGAGGAAGGAGGTATAACTGAGAAATTAGAATTTAACAAATGACTATGACTACTGTCATAGTATATATATTTCTTTTTAAAGTCTAGTATTTTAGAATAGCCAGAAGAAATACCTGAAATTGTTGAACTGTAATCTAGTAGCTGTGATCTTTGATAATGATTGTATAACTGTATTGCAAAAAAACAAAAACCCCAAGAACAGCAGTTGCCCATGTTTGTATGGATCTACTTCTGGATGTTGTGTTTTGTTCCATACACATACACACACACACACACACACACATACATATATATGTCAATACTACACTGTCTTAGTTAACCTGCCTCTATTGTAAGTCTTCAAATTGGGTAGACTGCAATACTAGTGGTCAATAAGAGGGGAGGGTAAGAGATATTTGGGCAAGGGTAAGGATGTTTAGGGGTTCCTTTTTTTCTAATTTTGTTTTCTGGAATAATGCAAATGTTCTAAAAATGATCATGGTGATGAATACACAACTATGTAATGATATTATGAACCACTGATTATATACTTTGGAAGGATGGTATGGTTTGTGAAGATAGCTCAATAAAAATACATAAAAATCTTTAAAAATAGTGGGGATAAGGGGCATGGGAGGAAATGGTTTTAGTTTTTATTCTTACTTCTTTTCTGGAGTAATGAATATTCTCTTCAGTCGATCATGGGGACGTATGCTCAACTATGTGATGATACTATGAGCCACCGATTGTATACATTGGATGGTTTGTATGGTGTGTGAATATATCTCAACAAAACTGCAAAAAAAAATTTTAATTTTAAAAAGAGAAAAAAGTGATGACAGTATTATAGAAACAAGAAACTGCAAAACTTCAGAATAAATGATGAAAGAAGAATAACTGCTTTTCACACTCTTATGCATCCACTCTCATGACAGGGAGAATACGAGGCAAATATTTTTTGTCCCACAGTGAGCATAATTGTAAATTTTCATCTCTTGCCTTATATACTCATCAGAGAAATCTTTCTGCTAGTTGTAAACTTGCTGGGTAAATTTATGTGATACTTGTGATACCTACAGATATTCTAAATTAAAACGATGACCATCTGTTCTTGGTAACAAAACACACCACCCAAAGTGGGAATTCTGAACCTAAATTAGCAGCTGGGATAGGGAGTGGGGGAGTGGGGCATAGTCCAACCGGAGAAATGAAAAACTTTAGAGATTTATTTGCAGGCACCTCAGCCTGGACATTCAGTTGTCAGCAGTCTTTACTTTGCCCCTTTCTTCCCCCTCTCATTTGACTTTCCTAGCCCACCTGCAGTCTGATATAATGTCTAATTCTTAGCAGAAAGTGCCTAAGAAATCCCCTAATTCAAAAAGCCTTCAGTTCAATATCAAGTCCCATTATAACTGTTAGAGTCCATTGACTCATCAGTATTTACTGAGCATTTGCTGTGCACAAAGCTAATCTATTAAAGACATTATGCAAGATTCTTAAGCCCTAAAGCATTTTCCTGAGCACCTATCCCTTTTTTTTTCCCTTCAATATCCCATCTTGGATATCTGGCTTCTTTTGCCTGATCTGCACAGACAGCCTTGGGTGTCCTCTCCAGGTTTGGTTTGTCTGGTTTCCCAAGGTGAGTCCCAAGAAATGTTAATCCTAAGAGAAGCACCACAAAATGTTAATCTACACCCCCTTCTGGTTTCACAAAGTGATTTGACATAGGACACTTTCTTTTTGCATAGCATTCATTAATATGCCTCACTGAATCCACTTTAGGAAATGCAGCTTTAAAGGAGCAAGTATGAACTAAGGATTGCCCACTTTCCAAGGAGCTTTAACATTACCTTAGAGTAGAGGACAGAGAAAGATGTACGGCTGCAAAACAAGAGTAAAAAGACACTAGCGTGTGTGCTTGTGTGTATGTGCAAATATTAAGAAGTAAGTGTGGGCTGATTTCTGAATTTCATTTTAAAGTGATTGGTCTCATGTTTTCACTGGAATGATGATGTAAGGGTTAGTGTCTTTAATCCCTACCCAGGCAATGCTGTATAAAGGTATAAAGAGTGTCAGACGGAGGAGACCTTTTAATAAGTTATATGGTTGATAAATCTCTGGATCTCCTTTTAAGCTGCTAATAGCTCTCCATAAGCTTCCCTCACCTCCCTTCCCTCCTAGGAGACCAACAGGTGCTTTTAATCTCCGCTCAAAAGAATGTTCAGCTCATCTAAAAGTTGGGCTCCAGCTGTGTGTGTGTGTGTGTGTGTGTGTGTGTGTGTGTGTGTGTGTGTGTGTGTGTGTGTGTGTGTGTGTGTGTGTGTGTGTG
>PVIY010019430.1:0-27099 GCA_004026745.1 Myrmecophaga tridactyla | reverse complement strand
GATGAAGGAGCTGGGTCAATGCACAGGGGCTCCCAGCCAGGGTGGCAATCAGTTCTCCTCACTTGGCCAACCCAGTGAGGCTTCCTCAAAGCTGATAGGCTAATTCTATTTAAAGTCTTCATTTGTTATACGCTTGTAACTCTCTCCCATACTCTGGAAGCTAGGAGCAAATGGCTAAAGTGATCACAGGTGTTCCCTTAAAAAAAAAAAAAGCCCCACTGAGCTATCAATGCAGACAGTAATTGGTGAGGGGTGTCTGACCATCCTTTCAGAAACATAACTTGTCCCTGCAGGTTCCACTTGCCTGTACCCATGCATAACAGCAGTGCCAGCGTTCACCAGGAAGTAAATGAAAACCCGGAGAGTCTATTTTATCCCTTTTTCAAAAATATTCAGAGTTAAAGATTCTGTAGCTATTAAAGCCCAAGGGATTCATTAATTTAATTGCTAACAATTTATGCTTCAATCTGTTGTTACTTAAAAATGGCTACTAATGATGAGCTCGCACATTACCTACAGAGAAAATTTGTTCTTTTAACATGTCTATATAAGACCGAAATCTTTAAAGACAGCAATGGGGAATGAAGAGGAAAGAAAAGTACAAAAGAGGAATTAAACCTACTTGAAAAAAAAACAATATTCACCTCATTTTCTCCCAGGGGACTCTCAGACCCATTAAATCTCCTGTAAAGAATTTCCAGCTTCATCCCAAAGTCTGGCTGCAGCTCTAGGTATATATTTGGTTGTAATTTTTAAACTGTAAAGTCCTATATAATATGTCTAGCACATTGTGGCAGCATTTGATGAGTAAATAGGTGACTATTATTATTTTCCTTCTTTATTTGCACATTTTCTTCTTTTACCTACCCTAGAACAAAGCTCAGGACTGCTTAGAAAGGGATGCATTGTTTATTCGATAACATCACCTACTTAAGGCCTCTCCCTCTCAGTTCTCACATCACAGTCTTTTGTTACTAAATACTATTTCCTGCTTTACCACGACTATTTAAGTGTGGAAATGAGAGAGAATCATGCTTTAGAGACAGAGACATAGGTCTCTAAAATCCCAAATAAATACAAAAATGACAAAGAAACATTCAAATATCTTTCTTCGTTTCTCATTGTCCTTTCCTCTACTCTCTGTTTTTCTTCCAAGTTTCTAGACATCTCTACCCTTGGACTGAAGAAATATAAATCCATTTTGCTAATATTCTTCACACAATTGAATCTTCAAAATGGAACCTCTCCTAACCTAGGAAGTAATGAATTTCAAAGTTATAAGAAATACATTGATAATCACAGAGACAACAAAGGAAGGGCCCAGAACTGCCTACTCTTTCATGGTAAAAAGCCACATCAGAATGAGATGTACCTGCCAACGTCTCTCTCTCTCTCTCTCATTCTAACTCTTGTTCTTGCTCCTGCTCTCCATATGAGTTATGCTCATTCTCTCAGATGGTAGCTGGCAGATGGAGCGGATAAAGAGTTGAGGGTAGGACAGTGGAGTTTAAGAAGACTGCGGCACACCCAGATGATGAAGTCAGCAGCTATTAGATATAGGAGTATAGCGCTCAGAAACAAGAGCTCAACTAATAATTTTCATAAGACACCACCTAACAATTAAAATGATGATGATGATGATGATGCCAGCAATATTTATTGAGAGTCACCTATATGCCGTGTACTTCACTAAGCAGTAAAACTTATTTAACCTCAAAATCCTATGAGGTAGTCTCAGAGCTTTAAATGACTTCCCACAGGTACCAAACAATGGAGCTGCCAGATTCTAATCCAGGTTAGTATCACTCCTCTAACTGTGGACGTTGGCCAAACTGTTAGCTGCTGGGCTTATAACTGGGTTCCTCTTCTAGAACTGCCCTTGACAAAGGAAGCTACCCTCAGCAAAGGAGATACCTCGTCCAAGCTTATGCCCCCTTACCTAAGTTTGGGAGACTGTAAAGAACTTCCCATGGGATTTTCTGAGACATCTGTTGAGGCTGCATCAGAAAACAAAACTTCTCTGCCCAGTTCTGCTTCACTCACTTCCTTACGTGTGCTGATCCCAAGTCTACCTCCCTGATAAAACTCATACTCACAAAACTCCATACCAAAGTCTGTTTCCAGGAAACCAAATCTAAGACACACTCAAAGCCTGTGCTGTTGACCTTTATCATAAACTGTCTCTTTAAGTCAAGTCAGCCTCTGCTGAACCCCAAAGAGGAATTGTGAAATGAATCATGAAGTTTTGAAACTGTGTAATTTTCAAACAGGGGCCAAAAAATGTTTCCATTCAAAAAGGTAGCAAAAATTTATGTGAATTGTGAACCCAGTCAATAATTTCTCAAGGTAAATATTTTATATTCTCTATTACAAAGCTGCACAAAAGGCCTCCATCAAATTGGTTTATTCTTTCCTATCTCCCTAAAAAAAATTAAACTTTTTGATGACCAGCCTGAATTTAGTAGCTTCTCCTTTATGCGGCTTTACATCAATCTTGCCTGCACATCAAAAACTTTTTAGCTCAAAACTGTTTCCTTGAAAACTAACCGTGGAGACTTAGAGTCTTAGGTCAATGTTAATATTCATTGAATCCCCATGGGATATAAGCACAAAGTCAAATAAGCACAAAGTTGCCAATCCCCAATCTAAATTGTAACACAAATCACATGGGAAAGACAAGAAACAAAGGGCACGTTCTCAAATTTCATCTACTTCTTTTAGAATTTTCAGAAAATATACATTTTTTTCCTTTTTATCTTAATATTTTCTAGTAGGAAAGTCTGGCCTCTATGTTGTGACTGACGGAATTCCAGAAAGGCCCACTTGCCCTCCCAATAATCTCTCCTCATTGACTTGAGGGTATTCTACCACTAGAGATTCCTTCTCTAATGTCAGTCACAGGTGCCCAAGAGAATAGCACCCTTTGAGCCTTTTTAGCCCATCACAATTCAGTATAACTGAGATTACCAGAAACTTTGCAAAACTTCCCCTAAGTGGGGATTTTGATTGCTAAGCAATGTATTGGGGGTGTGGGGATTGGGTGTGTAGGAAACCTCAGCATTGGTAGAGTAGTTATTTGTTTAGGATACTTTACATATATCATCTATTTGATCCTCAGGCAATGCTATATTAGTCTTCCTTTACGTGCTGAGGAGACCAAGAATTAGAGAGGCAGGTAAATTCCCCTCCCCCATCACATAACTAGAAAGTAGCAGAAAGGGGCTCTAGATATGGGCCTACCTAACTCCATATCCATACTCTAAAAAGACTTGAGTTCATGAGAGAAGATTACATCAAGTTGAAAAGTGAACAGGAAATGGGAGCTGAGGCACAAAACACATATTTACTTCTTAGTCACTATTGGACCAGACCTGGGGCTCACGGCCACATGGGGCTACACAAAGCATGACTTGAAGCTGAAGGGGTCTGTGGACAAAATGACTCCTTCCCGACAGCAGACCCACAAGAGTTGAACGAACAAGGTCAGTATTCTAGTCTGCTGGCTGCCGGAATACAATACACCAGAAACAGAATGGCTTTTAAAAAGGGGAAATTAATAAGTTGCTAGTTTACAGTTCTAAGGCCGAGAAAATGTCCCAATTAAAGCAAGTCTATAGAAATGTCCAATCAAAGGCATCCATCCAGAGAAAGATACCTTGCTTCAAGAAATCAGTGAAGTTCAGGGTTTCTCTCTCAAGTGGAAGGGCACATGGCGAACACAGTCAGAGTTTCTCTCTCATCTGGAAAGGCACATGGTAAACACTGTCAGGGTTCCTCTCTCATCTGGAAGGGCACATAGCGAACATGGCGTCATCTGCTAGCTTCTTCTCCTGGCTTCCTGTTTCATGACGCTCCCCGGGAGGCGTCTTCCTTCTTCATCTCCTTCTTCATATCCAGGCTGGTGGACTCTGCTTCTCGTGGCTATGTCATTCTGCACTGCTCTCTCTGAATCTCCTATTCTCCAAAATGTTTCCTCTTTTTTAGCACTCCAGAAACTTATCAAGATCCACCCAAATGGGTGGAGACATGTTGTCACCTAATCCATTTTAACTACCACTCTTGATTAAATCACATCTCCAGGGAGATGATCTGATTACAGATTCAAACATACAATATTGAATAGGGATTGCCTTTATGAAATGGGATTTAGATTAAAACATGGCTTTTCTAGGGAATATGCATCCTTTCAAATGAGCACAGTTAGTAACTTCTATAAATTCATTGACACCTCAGAGCTAAAGAGAGTCCACTCTGGATTGTAGGATCTCAGCCATTTGACATATGAGCTGTACCAATAGCTTGTAAGGCCCACTCTCAGATAGAGTTAGGCTGCTCTGAATAGAATTTTAGGGACCGATACAGAGGAAAGTCACCTGAACTTATCTAAGTCCACCTCTGAGGAGGTCTCATTTCAAATAAAATAGCATTTTCTTTAGGATTATCTACTGCTAAACTTATACACAGTATCCTTCCCTATAATAGCAACATCACTTGAGAGTTTGAAGTAGAAAATGTACTGCTAGGTCACACTAAGACACTTTTAGAGTAAATTTTTGTTCTCCAAGTACAATAGGTCCTTATTAGTATCATTTGGGTCAGACAAGGTTCATCCAAGCTCAAAAAAATTTATACTATGATATGTATTCATTAATGACAATTTCTAGTACTAGTCTTCTTTTTTCATCTTGGAATGTTAGACATAGAGCTCAAATAGTATCATGAAGTAGTGGGAATGTAATACATGATTCAGATGTGTTTTGGAATCAGACAGCCTTTGATTCAAGTCCCAGTTCTAGTACTTGTCAGTTGGGTGGCCTTTGACAAGTCATTTAATCTCGCTTCATCTTTGTTTACACATGAATAAAATGGAAATCAGTAGGTAATCCAATTGTTGTCAAGATCAAATGAAATAATGAATGTAAAACCGTTGTACCCATGTCTTTAATTTTCACACCACAGCTATGTACTAGAAGGAAGGAATTGAAAAGGGACTTGAACAAGAGATTTTGCTCATCTGTCAGGTAAGTACACAGCTATTCAAAAGGAAAATACATTAGCTTGGTTGAAGGAATAGTAAAATCACTTCCTTCACCTGCCTTCAAGAAAAAATCCAGTTGTTAGTAACTAAAGGGCAGTCTTCCAACTCTAAAATCTTAATTTCCATCTTCCCAAAATAATCTACTTTAGAAAAACAAGGAGAGAAAAGAAGATTTTAATTTTTATGAAGTAAAAAAATATACAATTGTCAAATAACAAATGTCTCTAAAACCTGTTACATAACACTTAAAAATAATCTTAATTGATATTTTATAAAGTTAATGGTATTTGTTTTAACCATCTATTCCTCTTGTACCTATAGCAGCATAATAAGTAAAATAGTTATCCACCTACAGGAACATTTTTCAAATGGACATAAAACTTCTGAGACTATATGTTGTAGTTTAGATTTTGGAACCCAAATTTCCCTGCTCAAATCTGATCTTTGCTACTAACTAGCTGTGTGATGTTACTTGGCATCAATCAGCCTCAGTGTTCTCATCTATAAAGCAGGGAAATCAGTACCTGTGCTGGTTTGAAATGATGTATGTACCCTATAAAAGCCATGTTTTAATCCTAATCCCATTTTGTAAAGGCAGCCGTTTCTTCTAATCCCTATTCAGTATTGAATGTTTGAAACTGTAATTAGATCACCTCCCTGGAGGTGTGATTTAATCAAGAGTGATTGTGAAGCCGGATTAGGTGATGACATGTCTCCACCCATTTGGGTGGGTCTTGATTAGTTTCTGAAATCCTACAAAAGAGGAAACATTTTGGAGAATGAGAGATTCAGAGAGAGCAGAGTAGAACGACATAGACACGAGAAGCAGAGTCCACTAGCCAGCAGTCTTTGGAGATGAAGAAGGAAAATGTCTCCTGGGGAGCTTCATGAAACAGGAAGCCAGGAGAAGAAGCTAGCAGATGACACCATGTTTGCTATGTGCCCTTCCAGATGAGAGAGGAACCATAACTGTGTTCACTATGTGCCTTTCCAAATGTGAGAAAAACTCTGACTATGTTTGCCATGTGCCTTCTCATTTGAGAGATAAACCATGAACTTCATTGGCCTTCTTGAAACAAGGTATCTTTCCCTGGATGCCTTTGATTGGACATTTCTACAGACTTGTTTTAATTGGGACATTTTCTCAGCCTTAGAACTGTAAACTAGCAACTTATTAAATTCTCCTTTTCAAAAGCCATTCTGTTTCTGGTATATTGCATTCTGGCAGCTAGCAAACTAGAACAATACTTAACTGCAGCAGACAGGACAGCCATTCTCCCACACTTCCTCCAAGCAAGAAGATCCTCTGGACAAGATAGAGCTGGATTTGCCAGGTACTCATTTTCTCAGTCTCTCTTATAATTAGGAATAGACATGCAACTCCATACTGGTCATTGAAACACAAAAGAAAGTCTGGAAGAAGCTTCTAGGAAAAAAAGTTTTCCTTCCTAATAATTTTTTTTTCTCCTTCCTGCTTTGGGAACAGCAGAGTAACGATTGAATTTGCTGCAAGCTTCTCATAGCCATGAGGGGAAAGCCCAAAGATTGACAATGAAATAGACTTAGAAGTCCTTCATTTAACTGCTGAAACAACTCTGTAATTGCCTTCTCTAGGACTTTGTATTATGTAAGAAAACTAAGTCATAAAGGCTAAAGCTTCATTTGGTCAGGTTTATCTGTTATCTGTGGTCCAAAGCATCTAATTTCTCTATTATTGCCTTAGAGTTCTTGGGAGAAGTAAACATGGCAGTCTAAGTGGAGGCTGTGAAGCTTAGTGATGCCTCTGAGTAACACTATCCTTAAATGTATTACTTTTCCTGAAAAATCAATTCCATCCTTCACAATGGTTTGAATTGTTCAAAAATTCACTAGCTAGTTCTCACCTGCCATGCTGGACACCCAGGTTCAATTCCTGGTGCCTGCCCATGCAAAAACAAACAAACAAAAACCTTACTAGCTAATTATTTAACTTGTTTGAGCAATCTGGTCACCTTTAAATTGCAGTTAATTCTTACTTCGTGGGGTTGTTTCAAGGAATATATAATCCGGATGCAATTTCTATCATTAGAGGGAAAATTTATTGCAAATCCTGAAAAAGATCCAGTAATTCATAAAGTTGACGAAATCAGGTTGGAAAACCACTGAGGTTCTCTGCAAAACCACCCAGAAATGAAAATCTGGATTAAACAAGTTGGTAGTCAAAGGAAAAAATGATGATAAATAGGCATTTCAAAAAAAAAAAGAATAAAAAAATAAAAAAGAATATACTCCAGGTAAGAATATATAATGGTGCCTTGGAAAATGGTCTGTCAATTCCTCAAAAGATTAAACATGGAATTACCATATGACCCAGCAATCCCACATGTAGGCATATAATCAAGAGAAATGAAATTCACATTGTTCATAGCAGCTATAGTCATGACAGCCAAAAAGTGGAAACAACCCAAATGCCCATCAACTGATGAATGGACAAGCAAACTGTGGTCTATACATGCAATGGAGTATTATTTGGCAATAAAAAGTAATGAAGTAATGGAGTACTGATACTTGCTACCAGTTGAATGAGCCTTAAAAACATTATGCTAAATGAAAGAAACCAGTCACAAAAGAACATATTATATGGTTCTAAGTTTTGCTGGTCTGCTATCACAAACACCACAAACTAGTTTTGGCTTAAACAACAGAAATGTACTGGCTCACAGTTTCAGGGTCTAGAAGACTCTTTGCGTGGTCAGCTGTGTTCTGGCTAGCCAGTAACCCTTCCCTTCCTTGGCTTTCCCATCACATGGCCATGTCCTCTCCTTTCTCTTCCTGGTTCCTGCTGATGCCTACTTCTGGTTCCGCCTTTTGGCTTTCTCCCTCCGATTTCTTCTGCTTATTAAAGGATTCCAGTAATCTGGACAAAAGCCCCACTTCATTCAGTTGGGCCACAGATTATCTAAAATAACATCTTCTAGAAATCCTATTTGCAATGGGTTCACAACCACAGGAATGTGGATCAAGACCAAGAACATGTGGTTTGGGGGGTATATAATCCAATCTAACACAGATTCCATTTCTATTCAATGTCCACAATAGGCAAACCTATGGAGACAGAAAATAAATCAGTAGTTGCCTAGGGTTGGGGAGTGATGCCTAATGAATATAGCATTTATTTTGGGGGTGATAAAAATGTTCTAAAATTTATCATAATGATGATTGCACAACCCTGCCAATAGCTTAAAAAAGATTGAATTGTGCTTTTTAAATGGGTAAATTGCATGATATGTAAATTATATAACAATAAAGCTATTTAAAGGAAGAGAAAAAGAATGACTCCAACACCACGGGATTCAGTGAGGCCTCAGAAAAAAATATATCAAACCATTTAATAGTTTTGCAAAAATGCCTCTTTGTAACCATGTTGCCAAATCAAATGTTCAATGAAAGATGGTGCTTGGTGCTACAATTTCCATAGAATTTATCCAGAAAAGTTAAACTGAAAAGAAAAATAAAAACGGCCAAATCTTGGTACATTCTTTGCTCTAATTAGTTCAGAGATTCATAATCTAAACTATATAAAACGCAGAAAAAACATCCTTAGTTACGTAACTTTTAGTTTCTTTTTTAACATAACTACCCAATCAACCTTTTATTGATTGAATGATAATTAACTGTTCATCATGAAATGGTGATATCTTTAGACCTGGATCACTTTCAAAGTCTGTGTCAGTTTGAAAGTGTTATGTATACTAGATCCAATCTTATGGGAGCAGCCATTTTTTTAATCCCTACTCAGCGCCCTAGGTTGGAAACTTTTGATTATATTATCTCCACAGAGATGTGACATGCTCAATTGTTTGTGTAAATTTTGATTAGATGGAGATGTGACTCCATCCATTCCAGGCGGGTCTTGATTAGATTACTTGAATCCTTTAAAAGTGGAGACAGCCAGAAATGACAGAAATAAGAGACATGACAGAAGCCTCAGAGCCAACAGAAACTTCACAGCATTGCTGACACAGATGTGGACACATGGAAAACAGAGACATGAATGTTTGGAGATGCTTCGAGCCCAGCAGACGTTGCCAAGGAGAGAGACAAGGGAAGCCAAGAGATGAAAGCCACCCCCTGAGAAGCAAAGTGAGGAACCCCCACAGGAACAGAGGCTAAAAGCAACAGAACCCAGGAGCAAGGAACCAGCAGATGCCAGCCACATGACTACCCAGCTGTCAGAGGTGTTCCTGACCCATTGGCCTTTCTTGAATGAAGATAACCACTTGTTCGTGCCTTCATTTGGACACTTTCATTTCCTTAGAACTGTAAACTTGTAACTTATTAAATTCCCCTTTTTAAAAGCCATTCCAGTTCTGGTGTATCACATTCCAGCAGCTTACAAGCTAACACAGAGTCCCTTCACTGGTACCAGTTGTCCTTAGATAAAAGTAAGTTTCTGTACACGTGGATAAGGACACATGCATGGGTGCTATCAACAGCGATTTTATATTTGATGGCATGTCTGAGAACTCAAGGGTTCTGAGAGGAATCACTTTCTAAGAAGCAATGTAACTGTGTATATGTTTCCGAGGGCTTTCTTCAAAGACCAGATATTGTAACAGAAATATTTGGAAGAGGACCAAAAACAATCTCTTCAAAATGTGTCTCCCAGCCCTTTGTCTAGCTAGGTATATTCCACAATAATTTTTTCTCATTTAAATAACATGTCCTTTAACTGTGATGTGAATTTTAGGATGAAATCTCTTGAAGAAGAAAAATGAGAACATAGGCAGACTGAAGAGGCAATTGCAAGGGCTATTTGGGACATTAATGTCCCCTTGAACTTGATACAGCTACGTAAACCCAGGACAAGAGGTACATAAACAGAGATTTAACAATGGATGCTGCCGAGTTTCCCTACAGCTCATATCCCTCAAGTGGGTTTTAACTGTATGTTACCCACCATGCCACTGTCTTCGGCAGGTTCAGAGATGTCCTTACAAACATACCTGTGTAAAAGGTATAAAGTAGGTCTTTTGACATGCAACATCCAAAATTCTTGCTTAAAGAAAGCATTTTATAAGGGCCAAAAGTTAAGAAGAAAAACTTGCAGGGAATGGTAAACAAAGGCAGAGATTCCATAATTTTCCCCCTACCCCACATGACAGACATCACTATTCAACTGCAATACTTCACTAGTGAATTACTGTAAATAAATTAATAGGAAAACATTTACCATTCCTGCTTCTATCACTGACATTCTGCAGAGCCTGGTTGATAGATAACAAGCTGACTATCTTTGCTTATCCAAATTCCATCCATCCTTTAAGATACAGATGGAATGCCATCCCTTCCATAAAATCCTGTAAGGTCATGCTCAGGAGTGGGTTTCTACTTGTTCCCATGTCCCATAGAGCCCATATTCTCTACCATACATAAGACAGGCACCAGAGAGTAAAGGATATACTGTTAGAGTGCATCAGAGTGTGAGTCCCAGCCCAGCCCCTCCTAGGTAGATGACCTTAGGCAAGTAATTTCACATTTTGTATTTAATAACAGCACTGATGACTGCCTATTGAAATATTGCCATACACAAGGCCTTACCTGTAACACAGTATTTCTAATTCTCACAACAAGGTGGTTATTATTATTCTTCATGGTAAAGCTCAGGAAAATGAGATTTAGAGTAGTTAAATAAATTGACCAGAGTAGCAGAATTATTCAGCTAATTTTCAAACTTCAACACATATACTTATTCCAATTCCCTGGAATAATCTACCTTTCTCCCTTCACCTACCACTCAGTAGGGACACAATAAATAGAAGTTTTTATAACATCCATACTAATGATACCTATTGTTGATTGATTCACTATATAGGCTCTAATAGAAACCTTGAAAGACCATTTTAACCATCGTGTTCTCAAAAGGCCTGAGTTTTACATTTACCATAAGCAACACGGATCTTGAATTTTACACTCAGAAGCAAAGAGGAAGCAGCAGAAAGTACTGACAGCTGTAAAATTCAACAAGATTAGATATCTGCTGTGCTGGTTTGAAAGGATGTATGTTCCCTAGAAAAGCCATGTTTTAATCTAAATCCCATTTCATAAAGGCAGAATAATCCCTATTCAATACTGTATGTTTGAAACTGTAATCAGATCATCTCCCTGGATGATGTGATTTAGTCAAGAATGGTTGTAAAACTGGATTAGGTGATGACATGTCTCCACCCATTTGGGTGGGTCTTGACAAGCGTCTGAAGTCCTATAAAAGAGGAAACATTTTGGAGAATGAGAGATTTAGAGAGAGCAGAGCAGAATGACATAGCCACAAGAAGCAGAGTCCACCAGCCAGCGACCTTTGGAGATGAAGAAGAAAAATGCCTCCCAGGGAGCTTCATGAAACAGGAAGCCAGGAGCAGAAGCTAGCAGATGATGCCGTGTTAGCCACGTGCCCTTCCAGATGAGAGAGGAACCCTGACCGTATTCACCATATGCTTTTCCAGATGAAAAAACTCTGACTGTGTTCACCATGTGCCCTTCCACTTGAGAGAAATCCTGAACTTCATCAGCCTTCTTGAACCAAGGTATCTTTTCCTGGATGCCTTAGATTGGACATTCCTATAGACTTGTCTTAATTGGGACATTTTCTCAGTCTTAGAACTATATACTAGTAACTTATTAAATTCCCCATTCACTGAGTACAATTTTATTTCATTTCTTCTCCATCTCCCAAGCAATGTGGTGAAAGCCCAATTTTATTATTTCAGAAATATAATCTTAGCCCAATTTCTAAACTCAAATGTTCACATGAAAAGGAAATGATTAGTTTAGTCACAGGAATACTTTTCGCAATGCCAATAATTACCATCGTTTTAGAGTGAGTCAGCTAATTGGCACCTTGCAACAATACTTGGATTAGGATGCTTTCAGTTGCAATTAACGGTAAAACCCTACTCAAATAGGCATAAACAATAAATGAAATTTATGAACTCATATGGTTGAGAAGTGGAGTAATTGTTCAGGCTTCAGGTGATACTTGATCCAACAGCTCAATGATTTCACCAAAGACCCAGCTTCTTCCTATTTCAACAGTCTGCCTTGTGATATCAATTTCACAAAGGGGATGCCCCTTATAATCTCAGGACAGCTACAGTAGCATAGCTACATGCTTTCTCATTCACCCAGTGAGGAAAGAGGATGCTCCTTCACAAAAAGCCCCAGCAAGCATTTCTTCCTACCTTACTGATTTAAATTGGACCATCACCCCTCCCCAGAATAACATCTGTGGCCAAGAATTTGGGAATTCGTTCAAGCCAGTCAAAGCATACACCCTGATTGACCACACACAAACCACACAGTGAGAAATTCAAGAGCCAGTTGAACAAGATGAAGGGAAAAATGAAACAACCAACAAACGTCCCTACATTACGATTTACTGAGTTCTTATATGTGTTAGATACAGTATACTAAATACTGTATCTTATCTTATCTCATGTACTTTTCTCAATGTGCCAATTATCATTCCCATTTTATGTGAGATAAATGAGGCCTGGAGAGGTTAAGCAATTTATCCAAAAGTTCACCCAACTACCATGTGGTAGAGTCAGTTTGAACCCAAGCCGACTGAGTCAAAGTTCATTCTACTTTCAAAGCTCCTAGAATAGTTCCTGGCACAGGGCACCCAAACAGTATTACTTCTTAATAATAATCACTACGTTATTTCATTTTCCAAAATATGAATTCTATTCCATTTTTATTTTCTACCATGTAGATACAGCCAAGGAATTTGGATTAATAAGTTATAATTATATCTTTCATTTTTCAATTCCACAAACATCTAGTTCCAGACACAAAGCTAAGCACGTGGGATGAGATCAAGTATCTTCCCTTAAGTAGTTCATTTCTGGTTTGCAATTTATGTATTTCTACACCTTTTTAGAGTTTACAATAGAGCAGTACCTGAATTAGGTCACCGATCCTTACAACAAACCTGGGCAGAAATGTATAAGCCTAGTTTGTGCAAGGTCACGGCCCAGGTAAGGGTTACTGGCTAAAGATCTTTACCAGGGGATTGAATGTGAGCTGTAGGCCCCACCCAAACCACTGGGCCCTGGTAATGTCTATCAGCTTCTTCAATCACTGCCCACTTCATCAGTCCTACTCCTACTCCAAGACCAGTGCCAAGTTCAAAAATTAACAACTACTGTCTATAATACAAGAGTCAAGCCACAAACTGTATGGGTCTATGTCATAGTATTTAAAGTAGGGCAACAACCTCAAACAGCTCAGAATGGAGAAGGAAACTTCCGGCCCTTTCATTCTGCAAGTGTACCCCTCAGAACATCAGATTTTCCATCCAGAACCTCCCCAGGACCAAATGTCCAGGGTCATTTTAGCTTGGCAAAAGTCTTCCCAGGACCTACTTTCTCACGGACATCACCCTTTCAGGAAAATTATTTTTATTTTCACTCTCTCAGCAGCCAATAAAATTCTATATTTTAATTATTTTCAAATGCATCCATTATTTTTTCATTTCTCTTGGTTTTTATGTCATTTCTTTTTCTTTTAATGAACGTAGAGCTTTCATTTTTCTCTTTGGGCACCATAAACATAATGATTTTAAAGTCTATGTCAATATAAAATGTCCAAGAATTTATGGAGTAATGTGTGGGAATCTCGTTTATTAATGAAACAAATGATAAAGTCAATGTCAGGCATTGCAGTAGAATTAATTTCATCTGTAGGACATTTATAACCTTATATCCTGATAGTCGATTATGTCGGCTATTTTTCTTAGCATTAGTTTTCTTCATCTGTCTTCGAATTCATATTCACAGGCTCATTTTGAATGAAAGTCTTTTGGTTTGGGTGTGAATTTGGTTTTATTTCTCTCATGCCCACAAGTGAACATGCTCTTACTTCCCTTTCTGTCTTTCTGTCATTCTCTCTCTCTCTCTCTCTGCCTCTCTCTCTCTCTCTCTCTCTGCCCTCTCCCCTTTGCATTGTGTACTCATTTTTTTTCTCTCCAAGTGCCCCTAGATGCTCCCCCTGCAGTTGACTCTATCTGTCCTCACACACTCAGCCCCCACTCAGAGGGTTAGGGTGTACGACCCACCATAATACTGGGGAGAACACAGATCCCGTCACCAAGCCGTTAGGTGACCTGGTTCAGCTCCCAGTTATAGGGCTGTGTTCTCCCACATCCCACAGTTCCTTGAGGCAGTGAGCCACAGCATTCTTCTTTCTTCGTGGTATGTGAGGGACTTCCATTATGTCATGTAGAGGATTGTCAATCCAAGCAGAAGCCAGGTTTCTGGCAATGACTTCCAGTTCAGAGCACAGCCATCTTCACTTTTCTGTTCCTTGTCTACTTCTTGAAGATGTTAGTCTTCTTTTTGAACCTTGCTATGTCTATTCAACTTTCTTTTGTTATATTTTCTCTCTCATTGCTATATGTTTGGATATATCAAAACATCAGTTTACTACATCATCTTGATGAGTTTTCCTTCAATTTTTTTCCTCCTAAAAGCTGTGTAAGTAAAAAAAATAAGTATCTGTCACTTTACAACTTCTGCTTAGCTCAGAACTCAGAACTCCCAACTCTGGCAAGTCCTCTCAGATTCCACAGGCAGAGACAAGCACATGGAATGTTCACCTTTAGACTGTAAACTACTTGAGGGCAGGAAGTTCCTGTCTTTTCATCTTTATACTCACAGTATCTGGCTGCATCCAACAGCCCTTATTATATGCTCACTAATTGAATGAATGAATGAGCAGAGCAGTGTCAATGATTTCATGTGTTTGCTTTTTTGGTCTCATTTAATCACATTTCTGTCTTTTTTCTCTCATTTCAAAGAAATTTCTCTAGTAACTATTCCTAATTTTCAAAACCCCATCTGGGAATTGGCTCTACACCCTGACTGAAATAAAATTTCAACGTCCTATTGTTAGATCAATTTCACTTGGCAATTAGGTTTTGGTAAATTAATTTCATTCCCCTGTTCTGGTCTTAATTCAATGCAAAAGCATCTCGAAAACAAGTTGTGCTTTTTTAGCTGCTTTAATTTTGCAATGGCTAAATTGTTATAACTGTTCATCAACTCCCTTGTAAATAATCTAGCAGCTGTGAACACTCTATACATCTAACAAAGAAAGATTTTTAATAGAGGACAGGGAAACGTCGTAAATAATAAGAGTTGTTGTAAAAATTAATGCTTTTGCGTTTTATGGTTCATCTGCAATGAATTATAGATTACATTTTAAAGCATGCTCCGAGCTCCCATCTCATAAAGACTGTCACCAGAATAACAGCAACCTATTCAGGTGCTCATTTTGCAACGACTGACCTCTGGATAGTTATGCTGCTGGAGGCGGACGGGGGAGTGAAATGGGGTATTATGGGGCCTACTTCCCCTCCTTGGTTCTCTGCTGCTGGTAGTTCAAGTATGCGCACAGGTTTTCAGAAACTGCGTCCCAAGTATCACTCTAATCATCAGCTTCTTTTGAGATACAAAACACTGTACATATTTTCTTTGTTAAATCGGACTCTGAAGGGTGAACTTACACTTAAGGACTTCTCTGCCTTGAAGGAGTCCGAGCTTCGACATGTAAATCGTCCTTTATTTAGGAAATAGCACAAACCATGGAGGTTGGGACTTTGACCATGTTTCCCTTTGCTATTCACTTTTCTTCCCATGAGAATGTTTTATATGCCTTTCCAAATGACTGAATATTACTGAGTAGAAGCCATAGATACAGAGAAAACATCCAATTCTCAAGATTTCATACCTACCAAAATAAACGTATTGCAACCAACATGCCTCATAAGCTTATGCACACACAACAGTATAGAGGGGTTTGCTTGTGTGCAGGTGTGTACTTGTGGTGGCCTAAGACCTGCACGGGATAAGGGTGAGATCTCTGTATCCGCCAACATCACTCTGTCCTGATGAGGGAGGGTGGAGAGATAGGGCATAGAGATGACACAGAGAAAAAGAGACAGGGACAGAGAGATAGGGAGGGGAAAGTTGAGTGGGAGGGAGCCTGAAACAGTGAGTTTTCATCCTAGCTCAGTCTCTGGACCTCCATTTCCTCATGTTAAATGAATGCTTGGGGCAAAACAATTTCTATGATCCCTTTCAGAACTAATATTTTAAGAGTCTAAAACAGTAAAAATGTCTGCAATCCAGCTTCCTTTTCAGAAGCTCTTCCATTTTGACGGTGTGAAAAAGAGTGACCAGTTCACTGCCCCACCTGTGCCTCTGATACATCCAGTACCTGGTTTATCAGGCTCTGGGTCTCATCTAGAGTGGCACATCACATCAGAATCACCAGAAGAACTTCCTAAAACTATACATTCCCACGGCTGGCGCCTCCAGATTCAAATTCCACAAGCCCAGGAAGGGCCCAAGCACTGACATATTTTTATAAATGTGCTTCTTTGTATCCTCTGAGTGTCACATCTAGTGGGAACTGAAGTTTTTGCACCTTTGAGGTGTGGCTGTGAACTGACTAAATGCTGTTAGAAACTTGGCCCTAAGTGGCCTTTTTGGATGGCTTATCTAGCTGGAAGGACCTACAGGTAAAAAAAAAACCCATGGCCCTTTCAAATGGGTTATCAGTATTTCAAGAGTGCCCCAAACCCAAGCATCTGCAAATACTTTACAAACCAGCAATAATGAGTTGGGAAGTTTTCCCTCATTTTCTATTATCTGGGAGAATTTATGCAATATTGGTGCTTTTAGGTCTTTCTTAAATGTATGGGAGAATTCAACCAAGAAGCATCTGGACCTTGAGCTTTCTTTATGAGATTATTTTTATTACAGATTTGATTTAAAAGATACAGTTTTATTTAGATTTCTCTAGGTCTTGTATCCATTTTAATACATGTTTTAAAAAAATGTCTCCATTTCATCTATCTTACAAATGTATCAACACAAAATTGTTCAAAATATCCTCTAATGATCACCATATTTCTTAGGCTATATAATGAAGTTCTCTTTTACATTCCCCATATTTTAATTTGATAGTTGGCTGTCAATCTTATTCTTTTCTCTTTTAAAGTACTATATATTTTTTCTCTGGCTACTTTTACGATTTTGTCTTTTATTTTCAGAAGTTTTATGATGATGTGTCCAGCTACAGTGTTCTACATATTTATCCTTCTTGGGATTTAAGAGCTCCTAGAAAATATAGCTTGATGACTTTTTTAAAATTCTCAGTTTTTTCAAATATTTCATCTGGCCTATTTTCTTACTTACCTTCTCTCCTGGGAGTCCAAATACATAAATGTGAGAAGTTTCTCTATGTAGTTTACATTATTTTTCTCTCTTTGCTTCATTTTGGATATTTTCTGTTGGCTTATCTTCTAATTCAGTAAGCTTTTCTTTTTCTGCCAATAAACATACCCAATGAATTATTAATTTCAATTAGCATTTTTATTTCTATAATTTCCATTTTAATATATCTTTAAAACTCATCATCATCTTTTCTCCCATTCTCTTGAATATACAAACTTTAAATAATTTTAAATAGTCATTTAAAGTTATCTGATTCCTCAAATATTTGGATTAATTGTGGGTCTGCTCATATTGTCAATTTTTTATCTTGATTTTTAAAACATTTGGTATTGTCTCCTAACAATTCAGGTAAGTTTTTATTCAATGCAAGACACTGAATATAAAAATATTTTACAGCAGGGATTGGCAAACTATGGCCCAAGGCAAAATCCAATTCAAGACCTGTTTTTGTATGGCTGCAAGCCGAAATTAGTTTTTTACAGTTTTTTAAAGATGGGGGCGGAAATAAAAACAGAATAATACTTTATGTTATATATAAATAAAAATATTTTACAATATTTTGAGACATTGTAAACATCATGCGCAATTCCAATTTGTAGAGTTTATAAATAAAGTTTTACTGGAACACAGCCATACTCATTTATTTGCATATTGTCTATGGCTGCTTTTTTTGCTGCAACGGATGGTTGAATAGTTGTGACAAAGCAAAATATATTCCCTGTAAAGCCCCAAATATTTAAAGTCTAGCCCTTTACAGAAAAATAAATTTCAACCACTGCTTAAGAGGCTCTGAGTGATGTTATATTCCTCGAGAGAGGATTTTATTTTCTCCTCGCAGGCAGTCTGAGTATGGGTAAAACATCTGGTTTCAAACAGGTATAGTAAGATGAGTCAAGGCCGGATTCCACATTTGTGAGAACTGATCTATTTCCACTTTGCCTCTACTCCTAATTTATAACCTTTTCCAGCATCTCATCTGAAAAACTGAGGTATTTACCAGGTCCTTTCTCCTTGATGGATCTTAACCTATAATTTTTGTCTCCCAAGTACAATGAGTCTGCCAAAAACTCTCCTTGGCATTCCAATGATCTTTTTTTCCCCTTGCCTATTGTACTAAGTAGGGCTCAAAGTAAAATGTGATAGTGAACATTCTTTTCTTCTTCCTAAAATTAGAGGGAAAGCTTTCAATATTTCAAGTATGATGTTATCCATAAGTGTTTCTAACACCCTTTCTCAGATTTTATCATGAACGGCTATTGAATTTTTTGAAATCTTTTTCCTGCATTTATTAGAGATCATGATATGGCTTTTGTCTTTTATACTGCTAATAAAAGAAATTATAGGGATTGATTTTGCATATTAAACCAAATTTGTATTTCTAGAATTAGCCCAACTTTAATATTCTTGGGATTAATTTGTGAAAATTTTGTTTAGGGTCTTTACATATATATATATTCATGAGAGATCTTGGTCTATAGTTTTCTTTTTTGTAATCTCCTTGTCAGTTTATACTGGCCTCATAAGATGAGAGTGGAAGTATTCCCTCTTCTTACATTCTCTTGGATCACTTATGTGGGGTTAGTTTTATTTTTTCTTAATATTTGGAAAACTTCACCTGTGAAGCTATCTGGGCCAGTTGTTTTTCTTTACAGGAATATTTTAAACTATGGATTCAATTTGTTTAATGGATATAGGAATTTTAAGATTTTCTATTTCTGCTATAAGTGTTTGAAAGTTGTATTTCTTAACATTTTTATTGTGAAATATAATACATATACCAAAAAAGTGATACATTTGAAATTGCATTTTACCAAGTAGTTATAGAACAAATTTCAAAATATGGTATGGGTTATAGTTCCACAATTTCAGGTATTTACTTTCAGCTGCTCTAAGACACTAGAGACTAAAAAGAAATTTCAACATAATGATTCAGTGGTAATACTCATTTGCTAAATCCCATGTTCTTTGTTACAATCCTCCTTCTCTTTTGATCCTACTCCCAATCTTTAGAGATATTTGGGCAATGAACAGTCTAACTTCTTCACGTTTAAAGGGGTGTCAGCATCATGGGGTACTGGCATGCAACTGGTTTATGCTGTTGGAGAGACTGGTAACTCTGGGTTTCAAGACTTATCTGGCCTAGGAACCATCTCGAGGTTAGGGATCTCTGGAAAATAAACTTAAATTTTAATGAGTTGCAGATAAGGACCTGGGTATTCTTTAGGGTTTACAGGGGTACTGTTAGTTGGGACTTGGCATACCACAGCAATTAGCAATACCTAGCTGGAGCTTACATAAGAGTAACCTCCAGAATAGCCTGTCAATTCTAATTGAAATCTCTTAGCCACTGTTATCTTATTTTGTTACATTTCTTTTTCCCCTTTTGGTCAAGTAGGCATTGCTGATCCCATGGTGCCAGGGTCAGGCTCATCCCTGGACATCATGTCCCATGTAGGGGGCAGAGTTGGGCTTAAACAGAAACAGTTCACCTCTGAACAACAGATGAGTTTCTCTAGAAGTAACTCTTGGACATTATTATAGGTAGGCTTACTGCAATAGAGTAAGTTTCGTAAGAGTAAACCTCAAGAGCAAGGGCTTGGCCTATTAGCTTTGGAGTCCCTAATCATTTAAAGAGTATCAGGGATCTCCCAGGTGGTAAAGTTTAACATTCCATATTTTTTCTCCAGTCCCTTAAGGACTTTGCCTATACTATTTAATTATCTTCCCAACATACTCTGGAAAGTATCTGGGTATCACTTTACTATACAGAATTGCCAGACCCAATTCTAGGCTCCATGTGTTCAAGGTGTTTAACTGAATTGGCCTAGCAGGTTAAGTTAGACTGTGTGCTACAGAAAATTTAGGTTTTGGACAAAATAAACCTCTCTTCCTTTGGATGTACAGTAGGTGAAGTTCTAACATACAGACAATACCATTCTTTACCCTGTATTCTGATTTACCTTAGCCCCAGAAAGTTGTATTTTTAAGATCCTTTTTCATTAAATTAAAAATTTCAAATTTATTGGGATCATGCTTCTTTAAAACATTTTTTATTGTGAAATATAACATACATACAACAAAAGAAATAAATTTCAAAGTATGTTGTAATAGGTAGTTATGTAATGAATTTCGGAATTCGGTATGGGTTACAGTTTCACAATTTTAAGTTTTTCCTTCTAGCTTCTCCAATATGTTGGAGACTAAAAGAAATATCAATATAACAGTTCAGTAGTCATACTCATTTAAGTCCTGTCTTCTCTGTTATAATTCCTCTTTCTCCTTTGATCCTTCTCCCAATCTTTAGGGGTATTTGAGATATGTCCATTCTACCTTTTTCATTTTGGAAAGGGATATCAGTAATATGAGATGGGGGAGGGAACTAGTTGATGTTCTTTGAGAGGCTGGCCCCTCTGGTTTTCAGGACTCATCTGGCCTAGGAACACATCTGGAGTTTGTAGGTTTCTGGAAAGTAATTTTAGCATGTGAAACTTTTGTAGAATCTCAGAAAGAGCTCTAGATATTCTCTGGGGTTAACAGGAATGATTTTGCTTGGGGTTTGGCAAACTAGTAATTAGCAATATCTAGCTGAAGATTGCATAAAAGTAGCCTCCAGAGTAACCTTTCGACTCTATTTGAAATCTTTTAGCCACTGATACCTTATTTTGTTACATTTCTTTACCCCTTTCTGGTCAGGAAGGTACTTCTAATCCCACAGTGCCAGAGCCAAGCTCATCCTGGGGAGTCATGTCCCACATTGCTAGGGAGACATTCACTTCTGGGGTATCATGCTTTTTAAAATACGCTCCATGTTGATAATTGTATGTAGGCACTTTATAATGTTCTCTTTTATTCATGCTATTGTGATTTGTTCTTTCTTTTCTTTTGATCAGCCTCACTTATCAATATAATAATTTTTTCAAATAACCAAAGTTTTGCTTTATTAAATTTCTGTGTTTTGTGTGCCTGTTTTCTATTTCATTTATTTCTGCTCTTATTATTATATTTTATATTTATTTGGTTTAGTGTGTTGTTTTCTAACTTCATAAATTGGAACTTAGATAACTGGTTTTAAATCTGTCTTCTTTTCTAATATACACATTTGAAGCTATTCATTTCCCTCCATCACTGCTTTAACTGCATCCTATTAGCTTTGATGTATTGAATTTTCATTATTATTCAGCTCAAACTGAATTATTATAACATTATTATTCTGTTGATCTATAAGTGATTCATAAGTATATTTCTCAATTTTGTAACTTTAGGATATTTTGTACTCCCTGGTTTTAAAATCTAATTTAATTCAAAATGGATGGAGAACATATACTGCTGATTTAAATTATTTGAAATTTGATGAACCTGCTTTATGTCCCAGAGTATGATCTGTTTTTCTAAATATCCTTGAATATTTGGGCTGTGTGCTTGAATGAATGTGTTTATTGCAGTTTTAAATATAGCGTAAGACATAATATTCTATATATTTACATTGGACAAGTCTAGTCATTATGCTGTCCATTTCGTCTATATCTTTCCTGATTTCCTGTCTGCTTTTTCTGTCAGCTATTTTGAGAGAGGTGTACTGATATCTCCATCTATGATTATGGATTTATTTCTCTTTTTTGTTTGGTTAATTTTTTACTTTATATATTTTGAAACTATGTCTGTAGGTACATTCACATTTAATATTGTCATGTCTTACTGTTGAGTAAACCCTTCATCAGTATGAAATATTCCTTATTATCTTTTAAAATAATTCTGCCTTAATGTCTATTATGAGGGATGTAGACATCGACATAACAGTTTTCTTTTAGTTAACATAGATCTTTTCATATTTTTATATTCAACCTTTCTATATCCTGATATTTAATATGTGGCTCTTGTAAACTCCATGTAGTTTGGTCTTTTGCTTTATTTGTTACTGAAAGCTGAGAATTTTTGTTTTTTAATCGGTGTGTTTTAGTCCAAATACATTTAATGCAATTACTGAAATAGTAGGGTTTGAATCTATCATTTTTCTATTTTTTTCATTGTTTCCATCTGTTCCTTGTTCTTTTAGCCCTCCTCTATGCATTTTGTTGTATAAACCAGGTGTTTTTAATATGGATCACCTCTGTTCATTATTTTCTTACATCTTTCAGTATCATTCTTATAGCAATCATACTAGTAATTGCAATGTACATTCTTATTCTATTACAGTACACTTAAAATAACTACCTTTACCACAGTTCAAACAACACAAGAAATCAAGGGTTTATCTCCATTTTTCTCTTCCCCTTTCCTTTGTGCTATTGTTGTCACATATTTTACTGTTATTTATGTGACATATTGCACAAGACACTATTGTTTTTGTTTTAAACAGTTTATATTCATCTATACTTGTACAAGTAATTATTCAAAAATGATATATTTCATTTCTTTCTGCAATTCCATGCTTCCATCTGGAATCATTTTCCTTTAGCAGGAACACTTTTCTTAGTGTTTCTTGCAGTATGGTCTCCTATGGACAGTCTTTCAGTTTCAATTTCTCTGAAAAAGATGTTTATTTTCTTTCACTGTTATGGGAAATATTTATGCTAGGTATGGAATTCTAGGTTGACAGCATTTATTTTCTAGCACTTTGCAGATATCATTCCATTGTTTTCTGGTTTCCATAGTTTCCACTAGGAATTTAGTTATTACTTCTTCAAATATAACGTTCTGCTTTTAAGAGATTCTGTTTAGCAGTTTCTCTAAAGTGTTCCGTGTGTGGGTTTAATCTGTATTTATCTGCTTGGAGTTTTACTCAGCTTCTTGAATTAGTGGCTTATGTCTATTATGATATTTGAGAACTTCTTGTACAATATTCCTTCAAATATTGTTTCTATTCCATTTTCTTTCTCTTCTTTTTGTGGGATTTTAAATACAGCTATGCAAACCATTTGATTGTGTTGCATATGTATTTTTTTAATGTCTGATTTTATTTACTTGTAACTCTTAGAAAATCTTAGTTTTGACTAGACTCACACTTAGAGGTAGCTCTCAGGGAGACAGCCTCCATCTCTTGGCAATCTGTTCCCAGCGTTTTTCTTTAGCCTCCTTCATTCTGTTGGCCAAAAGTTTAGCATATTCTGCAGCCTCTTCCTTATGTTTCTTCGTACGCTGCTGATTCAGGGCAATACACCGACAACATTTACGTTGCAGGACACGTGGAGTAACAAGACACTGACTCTCGAGAGCTTTGGTCCTGGGTTTCGTACCTTCTTCCTTCAGGGGCTTTCTCACAACAGCCTCATGGACATCTTCTTCTTTAGAGAGACTGAAAAGTTTGCAGATTCTGCTGACTGTTTGGGGCCCCAGGCGACATGACACAGCAATATCAGTCAGTCCAGGAATTTCCTTCCCTCCTTTTTTGTACCATAACCAAGTTGAGAGCACTCAGATTGGCACCCACAATGCAACCTCGAACAGATTTGCGCTTTCTTTGTCCAGTTCTCCTTGGTCTGTAACAGGAATGCCCCTTACTCAGGAAAAGGTGGACACGGCTGTAGGTCAGGACACCCTGCTTCATGGGGAAACCTTGTTTGTCATTTCCACTGCTGATGGGGACAACCTACCCTTCCACCTTTCCCCCAGAGCGTCAGGGGCAACTTCTGTGGCCATTCGCTTCTCCTAAAAGGTACGTGGTTTGCGCTCATCGTCCACTTCAATGAGCTTCAGGCAGCCAATGGCTGGCAGGGAGATGCTCACCTTCATGCTGGGGCAGCTGACCTCCTCGAGGTGCCACAGGAAAGAGAGCTGCACGTGCATCCCTGTTTTATTATTTTTTTTACTCTGTTTCAAATTGGATATTTTCTGTTGACAAGTCTTTACATTTACTAATTTTGTCTTCTGCTTTGTCTAGTGTGCTATAATCCCATTCAATGAGTTCCCAACCTCAGATATCATTTTTTGTAATCCTATAGTGCCCACTTGATTCTTTTTTTTATAGATTCTAATATCTCTCTCCAACTTTTCATGCAGTTGTCCCTCTTTTTCTCTATCTCTTAACATAATATAGTTATTTTTACATCTTAACTGCTGATTCCATATTTGGATTATCTCTGCATCTTTTACTGACTTTTCTCTTGACTACAGATCACTTTTCCTGCTTCTTTGCATGTCAGTAATTTTTTAGATGTTTTATATGGGACACTGTAGATGCTCTAAGTTATGTTTTCTTCCTCTCATGAATGCTCAGTTTTGTTTGGGCAGACAGTTAAATTACAAGCAGAGTACCTTGATCTTGTCAAGTCTTGGTTTCAGGCTTTGCAAATAGGTTTACAAAGAAAAGATTAGCTTTTCTTGTCCTTGCTCCTAAAATGTGGTCTTCCTGCTCTCTCAACTGAAATTAAGGTGCTCCCAAGGTCTCTCACTCTAACTGCATCCAATCTCCAAACTCTCTCTAGCACTGCATAACTTCCAAAATCTTTGATTAGCTCTGAAGCCTCTGAGCAACTGTTCTATGCAAAGCCTCCCATAGGCACCCTGTGCCCATGTAGTTTAGGATTAAGATTAGGCCAAGGATCAGAAAAAATATTTATACAGATTTTGGAGACTTCTCCCTACCAAAAAAAACTTGTCTGCCTTCTCTCTAGAGCCATGCCCTTAAGTTCCAGTCACCCTGGCAGTCCAAAACTTCAAGCTCTGTCTCCCACTCAGCAAACCCATAATTCTCTGCCTAGGCTCTATTTTGTTGCCATGCAAGCTGGGTAAAGCCACTAGGGAGAAAGCATCAGGAATGTGGGATAATCTTTTATGCTTTCTTCTCTCAAGGATTAGAACCCCATGTGTTTACTATTCAATGGCTGCAAATTATTACTTTACATATTTTGTCCACTTATTGTATTTGTTTATAACAAAGCGTTAGCCTGATACCAACTAACAGAAGGCTTCTCTCCTTAGGTCTTAGCCTCTTACCTTCCTCTCTCTGCTTATTTGATGAGCTTCTTTGCCCTACTTATATATTCCTTCTGAACTGGTAGATGCTTCAAGGGGAAATTGCATATGGTCTCCAGACTCATTTTTCGTGACTACCTTGGTAGTCCTGATTAATTTCTGTCTCTTCAGCCCTTCAGACTATCAACAGCTCCAAGCCACCATGTGTTCTTAGCTTCTAAGCCTCATGTTGAATATAGGCAAGTGCCTGTAAGGGCATAAAACTGTGACAGATACAGAGCTAATAATGCATGCTCTTTCTCAACTGGATCTTAGTCCCTCTAATCCTGGCCACAGTGGTTCCTTAAGAATGCCTTCAAACAGCTGCTCTTTGCTGTCTTTTATTTCTATTTATTTATTTTTTGCTTTTTTTCATTTATTTATTTATTTTTATTATTTTGGTGGGGGAGTGCCTGGGCTGGGAACCGAACCCAGGTCTCCCACATGAAAGGTGAGCATTCTACCACTGAACCACCTGCGCAGCCTCTTTCATTTATTTATTTTTTTCCTCTTTTACCTTTTAATTCAACTTTTATAGTTGTTCTCAGCAGTCAGATACAAGTTACTCTGTCATGTCAAGAAGCTGAAGACCTTTGTTTGCATTTTCACTTCAGCTTTCTAGCAGAACCATTTTCTGGTTCTGACCTGAAAGTTTATGTAAGCTAAAAGCAAATCAAGGGAAGAGATGGCAGAGCTGGTTTTTCTAAGCTTTGTCACCTTGTTATTTTTTAATCCACTCCTATGTAATTTATACCAAGTTTCACCTATAATATAGTTCATTGATGCAAGTAATTTCAATGCATTTTAGTAAAATAAATCTCCCCAGTGAAATATTCTTAGTTAATAACCAACACATAAAAAGCCAGAAGTATTTGCCAGAACCATAAATTTTAATATAATTTTATAGCCATTGAAGAGAGCAGGATATTATTTCAGGCTGCAGACCCTGCACTGTCAGAATTCAGGGCCACAAGACACTTACTGTGAAATTAAATGGACCTTGATAAGCCTCATCAAATTTGGCTTTTGTGTTCTTCTTTTTCCACATTAGCAGCCGTCTCTTGCATGATTCCTCAGGCAACAGGTCAGAAGGAAAGTAATTTAAACTCCAATATTATGAATGTGTAGGAACTAATATCATCAGGGGAAAAAAAAGATAAAAGAACTGAATTTGCATATCTATTATCAAGGCAAATCTTTTATTTGGTATAAAGATTAAAACTCACAACTGACACCATGACTGATAAAAGTGTGCCTGAGGTTTGCAAATAAATTGGAAGAAAATGGAAAGCAAAATATTGCAGAACATCATATTAAAAAGCAGCTATCAAAAAAGGAGAGATTCTTGAAAGTAGATTCTTGAATGTTTCAAAGTAAAGGAAGTGCAAGGAAAATGGGGAGAATGCCAATTATTCTTCTTGAGTCTTACTTATGAAAAGAAAAAGAGGAGGAAAAATTCTTCTAACTATGGTTAAAGTGAGAGAGAATTAAAGATAGAAGAGTAGATAAGTGCTAAACAAGTCAGGTTATTGCCTCCACCAAGAGGACTCACTCGCAAGGCTCTCTCCACTTCCAGTCATCTCATTCTGAAACCCAGACTTCAGGTCTTTATTATTCAAACAAATACTTAGTTCACACACACACACACAAATATGTGTATACCTCTCCACAAATTTTTTTTTATTTGTTTTTAAAAATAGATTTTTGGAATAATTATAGATTTACAGAAAAGTAACAGTGAATTCCTATGTATCCCTCATCCAGTTTCTGCTAATGTTAGCAATTTACATCATCATGGTACATTTGTCAAAATCAAGAAACAAACACTGAAAT
>PVIY010019429.1:0-45859 GCA_004026745.1 Myrmecophaga tridactyla | reverse complement strand
AGTGTGCTAAGTTCCCCCAAGAGTCTGTTACTATTAAAGGACCACTCAAAAAAACGTGTCTTACATGCTCCAATTGGACTTTCTCCTCAAACTGATTTCATATTGGTGACCTGATCAGTTGTAATTATTTACTTTATACACAAGTAAAAATACAACCTTAACACTAATAAAATGTATTTATAACACAAAGATACACATTTGGAAGTTTGGTGAATTTCATTCATTGAGTAAATATTTTTAGCGCTATTCCGGAGTAGTAATACTGGGATAAAAGTGCGCTCGCTGCAAGGAGTTTATGGTCTGGTATATGTTTAATTATAATATAACATGATAGGCCCTATAATATAAGGTTAAACAAGCTATAATGGACATAGCTGGGAAGCTGAATTTGGAGAGGTAAGGATAAACATTAAAAACTCTTTCTGGCATGATAAAGAGCACCTGCTTATGTTAAATTAGCAACAAAGAGTTTGCACACTTTGTTTTTACAGTATTACTTTACCCTATTGCATTTAGAATATTAGAGAAATGATATAGAACATTTTGTTAATAGCCAGTCTTGTGCTATTTTTAAGATAATGATTTTTAGACATAATATAAACAGATATTTTATGAATTATTTGTACCTTAAACTCTCCGATAACTGAAAAATTACTAATCAGTTCAGTCAGACAAGCATTTACAGAGCTCCTCCTTTGTGCCCATCACTGTGTTAGGTGTTGGAGGTCAAAACTAAGATCTGATCCCTGTCTTCAAAGAACTTGCTGTTGAATGGAGGAAACATGCACATAAACAGACCTTTAAATTAAACTTAGCCATTTGTTAATAGATGCACAAATGCATGGTTGTGTATGCATATACACATAAACGATTCATCTACTGCAACCTTCTCCTGAAAGTTCTAATATTCAGTTGTGTTTCTTGAAATCACTGGAATAGGTGCAGATAAATAATACCAAGCTACTCTGGTTTTCCTCAAGAAACAACACTTTATCAGAACTTTAGATTCCAGTGTCCACCCTTGTTAATAACTTTTTGATTTTTGCATTAGCAAACTCACTTTTTTCTTATGGATAGTGACCTTTCTTTGAAGCCTTGATGTCCTGATGCAATAACTGAATATGTCTGACAAACTGTATCTTCTTGTACAGATGAATGATGGAATGTATTGATTCTAAGGAGTATCTAGGTGTCGGTAGCTTTGGGGGTACTTAGGTACTCCTGCCAGTTTTGCTTGCAGATTGAAAAATAAGAATTCTGTGTTGATAGGAGGCTCTTCATTGGCTGAATAGGGAAAAAATGTTATGTCAGTCCATCTAACATATCTTTTTCCTTATTCTCTTGATGATAAAATGGTAATTTATTAATAGCTTTTTAATTAAAATAAATAATGCTAATAAGCTATCATATCAAGTTTAAAGAGCCATCTAAGTTCAGAAAGTTAAAATGTGATAGGATTTGTATTATGAAATGGGGTATTTACCAACTCTCTGGAAAAGTCACTGTCAGTAAGGCAGTGGAAGTAAAAATAAATAGCGTCTTTATTAAAACAACCTTATTTTTACACTTTCATTCCCCAAGACCAGTTCGCCATCTGGAATCCAGGAATGGACTTTGGGAAGCTGTGAGCACCCATCCCCTGAAACTGCCTGCCGAATTGTGTGTTTGTGTGAATGCACGCATGTACAGTTTTCTTGTGAAAGAGTCCATGGCTTTCATCAGTCTAATTATGTGAGCTGTTTTTATTTAATAAGTTTATCTACTAAATCAAACAAATTAAATGATCTCCATCCAATATATTGTTTCTAGGGCTGGGGAGCCGAATACCACCGCCAGGATGTTACTAGCACCCCCTGCTGGATTGAAATACATCTGCACGGCCCCCTACAATGGCTGGATAAAGTTCTCACACAGATGGGTTCACCACATAATCCTATTTCATCAGTGTCTTAAATGGCCTCAGGCTTCTGCCTCTTGAAAACTATTGAGCCTTGCATGTACTTGAAGGATGGATGAGTCAGACACAATTAAGAACTGACAAAGGAGCCTTGGTAATACTTGACCTCTGTGACCAACTGTTGGATTCAGAATTCAAAAACCTTGGTAATATACTGTTGATATCAAGAACCTGTTTAGTTTACATTGTAACATTCTATTGTAAAATCAACTGAAATGCTGACTTTTTAGCAGGACTTTGTGTAGAGTTAAAGGAGAGATGGCCAAGCCAGGGACAAATTATCTTATTGGAAAAAAACAAAGCAAAAACAAACGAAAAACCGTCCTAAGAGATTCTTCTGTGTTTGGCACTTTAAGGTCATCAAAGTTTAGCATTAACAGTTAGTCTTTCTGAAGTGTGTTTTTATCAGGTTTAGTGCCCATGTTGAGAGTCTTTTTTTCCATGGGTTTTCATAATATTTTAAAATTGTTTAGGAATGGTTTTTTTTTGTTTGTTTGTTTGTTTGTTTTTGAAGTCAAGGTTAATCTTGATGCTATACATAGTAATCTTTCTAAAACTGTATGCTGACTTTCCTGCTGTCAGAATAATGTTAGGCGTATGTTCTTTGCTAAGTATGTATGTACAGAATATTTGGAAGTTAAGAATTGATTAGACTAGAGGATTTAGGAGTATTTGAGGGGGGTGGGGGAAAGGGAAATGACAACTGCAAATGTAGAATATACTGTAAAAATTCAGTTTGTCACTTTAAAGAAACAAACTGATGTCTGAATTTTGCTGTGTTTCTATTTTTTAGAGATTTTATCCTACTTTCAACTTTTTTTTTTTTTGCCATTCTTTTTTCCTGTTCCCTCCAAAAAGCAATTACGCAGCTGGTTAATTCATGTAACTGTGAGAGTAAATGAATAATTCCTGCTACTCTGAAATTGACTGTATGTTCCAATACCAATTGTATTGAGTGCTTGAATTTAATAAGCAGTTTTATGGCGTTTACATTACAGAAATAGGCTTTAATTTTCAAGTGAATTGTTTGCCAAATCTAGTAACTCTGTTAAATACTTGGAGGATTTACAGAACATCCTATTTAAATCCATTTCAAACTTTTTTTAATTTTTTGTACTGTTTGGTTTTATTTTTCTTCCACTAATCTTTTATATTCACTCACACTCTAGTACGTTGAGTACTTTTATTCCAAAACTAGTGGGTTTTCTCTACTGGAAATTTTAAATAAACCTGTCATTATTGCTTACTTTGATTAAAAATTTGTGGCTTCCTTTCTTCACATACTTGGTTTTAGGAATAAGATTTGGTACTCTTTTGAGAGTTTTTTCCTCAATATTCTTTGCCAAACACATAACAAACTAAATTATTAATGTAGAGACAGAGAGTCAGAATGATGATGTAGAGAGCACTTTATTTTTTAATGCAATTTTATTAAGATATATTATATATTCACATACCAAATGATCATCCAAAGTGTACAATCAGTGGTTCACTGTATCATCATATAGCTGTGTATCTTAATCGATTTTTGAACATTTTTGTTACTCCAAAAAAAATAAAAATAAAAGTAAAAAAGAACACCCAAAACATCCCATATGCCTCTTACCACCCCCCCCCCGCCATTTTGTATTTGTTTTTGTCTTTATTTTCTTACTCATGTGTCCGTACACTGGATAAAGGGAGTGTCAGTCCAAGGTTTTCACAGTCACATGGTCACAGTGTAAAAGCTGTATAGTTATACAATCATCTTCAAGAATCAAGGCTATTGGGCGGGCCACAGTGGCTCAGCAGGTAAGAACGCTTGCCTGCTGTGCCCGAGGACCCGGGTTCGATTCCTGGTGCCTGCCCATGTAAAAAAAAAAAAAAGGCTATTGATCGTCTTCCCCCCTATGTGGGACATGACATCCAAGGGTGAAAGTCTCCCTGGCAGCGTGGGAGAGGACTGCCAGATATGAATCCAGACCTGGCACCGTGGGATCAACAATTATATCCTAACCAAATGGGGGAAAAGAAGCATAATTAATAAAGTATCAGTGGCAGGGAGAGTTCAAATTGAGTCGAGACGCTACTCTGGAGGTTGCTCTTATGCAAGCTTCAAGTAGACCTAGCGACCTATCATAACCTACCAACCCCCAACCAGAACCATTCCAGCCAATCCTGAAGAACACCTAGGGCAATTTATAAGATTTCACAAGGGTTCCAGGCACTAGAGTAACTTTCCAGAAACCTACAACCTCCAGATGGTCCAGATAAGTCCTGACACCTAGCCCAGCCCTCTCCAGAACATCAAATAGTTTCATCTCCCTACTCTGAATCAGTGACAGACCCTTCTAATATAAAAAAAATTTAGAATTCCCATAGCCCAAACAACCCCAATGAGAGGTATAGAAAGATCAAAGGTGATGGTGGAATTATACATAGAAGATAGGACTTAACAAATGAACATGAATGCTGAATCATTAAATTGATATCTCTTTTAGTTTCTAATATTTTAGAGCAGCTAGAAGTAAAAACCTAAAATTGTGAAATTGCAAGCCATGTCAAAGTCTGAAATATGTTCTACGACTAATTGTGGTGCTGTGCTTGGAAATTTATAGCTTTTTTGTATATATGTTATTGTTCACAAAAAAAGGAAAAAAAGTCAATTGTGATAAAAAAGTATTTAAGCCCTCTAGCCTCCTCTATTCTGGAGCAGCTAGAAGGAAAAATATGAGAGGATCGTATGGTAGCCCATGACAAACTCTGGGATCTATCCAGTAACCACTTTTTGAAGAGTGCTTTAAAAACTATTGCTTTTTTATGTCTTTGCTTTGTATATATGTTATACTATACAATAAAAAAAGTTTAAAAATAAAATATAATCTAAAAAAAAAACAAGAATCAAGGCTATTGGATTACAATTCAGCAGTTTCAGGTATTTCCCTCTAGTTACTCTACTACACCGAAAACTGAAAAGGTATATTTATATACTGCATAAGCAGTAACTTCTAGAATGACCTCTTGACTCTCTTTGAAATATCTCAGCCACTGGAACTTTATTTTGTCTCATTTCCCCTCCCCCTTTTGGTCAAGAAGGCTTTCCCACTTCCATGATGCCAGGGCCAGGCTTATGTCCTGGAGTCATGACCCATGCAGTGGGGAGGGCAGTGAGTTGAACTATGGAGTTGGCTTAGAAAGAGAGGACACATCTGAGCAACAAGAGGTAAGAAAGAAAGGACTGTGGAACTTAAAAAAAAATTTTAAAAACTAGGTAGCAATCTAAATCTAGCATTCTGGATTTAAATATTTAAACTTTTTTTGTGTGAGGTGTTACAAAGCAGCAATTATTGGTGGATACCACTCAGTCTACCTGAAAGTACCAATTTCTAAACTTAAGGTACAAGGTTGCAAGAGTAACTATGAAAGGATGTAATATTGGGGAAGGGATGAGAACTAAAATGGCAACAGGAGAAAATCATTACTTTTGCAATCCACTTGGCACTGGGATAATCCTTGCCCCTCCCCTCCTCAATAATATTTACCCATAAGCAACAAAACACTCTTCTTTTCTCCCTTACATTTTTCTGTAAATTTCCTGGAGTGTGTTTATCACCCCTGCGATTTAAGGACTCTCTCTTTTCCCCCTTTTGAAAACCAATTTAAAAGAAGAAAATGTCTTGCTTTAAAAAAAAAATACAACATCCATTCTCCAAACTATTAACCAGCGAAAATTTCTACTGCTTCCTGTGGTTGGCAAAAAACATCCTGGTGCAAGTAGAGAAAGCCCCGGACCAAGGACCTGCATTAATTATAGCACAAATCCACACATCTTTGCCAGCTCACTTACTGCTGGGAACTTCATCTTTAAAACAGAGATAATGGTGCTTTATCCTTATCACAACATTGAGATGAGGATCTATTAGAATATGTGTCAAAATACCTCGGAAATGTAAGTACAGTCGTTTTCTTGAACTCCCACACCCCTCCCTCTTTAATTTCCACTTCTCTGCTAAATCATTTCCGGCACAGGACACCTGGATCAGTGATAATGATTGGTGAGATATAATAAAAGAATTAATAAATTAAAGCCATTGGACCTCATAATGAAGTATAACTGGAAATTGTCTGAAACTAAGGTGTTCAGGTCAGGGCTCTTTTTCCTAGTGGAATCTATTTTTATTTTCCCGGAATTGCCGTGGCTGCCTGCTGGGATAGTAATCCGAGTAGCTAATTGGGTGTGGCAGCACCTGTAGGGAGCTTGGCGCCCTACAAGATTAAACCCCAAGATTGAAACCTACAAATTGGGACCTCTGGAGTTTGCAATATGAAGTATATATAGGTCTTCATCCTTGAGTGTCCTTATTTGTATTTTAAGCTAGAATAAAAAAATTAAAACCATGTGAACTGACTCATAATAGATATATTTTTGGCCAATAAGAAACCAACAGCTGGGATGATTAGCAATGAAGAACCTGGAGCTACTGCTCACTCCATCACTTGATAGCTGTTGACCTCCAGCAACTTTTTAAACTTTTCTGCCCCTGCACGCTCATCTGTAAAATAGGGGGCACCAAAGCCTACTTCTTTGGGGTTATCATGACTATTAAGTAAATACTATGCAAAGCACATAGAACCTCTCAGTAAGTGTTAATACTGCTAATCTGGTTGGGAAGTTTGATTCAGGAGACATTTGATGAAGCCCTACTTATCTTTAAAGTATTCCAAAAGAACAGTGGGAAACCTTGTCCTCAAGGAAAATAAGGTCTAGTGGGAGAAACCTGAAGGAAGAAAAGCAGCAATCCATGAGTGCCTTGCCTATGTGAACCAGGCATTATGCAAGCTGTTGCCAACCATCGTCTCTAATCCTTTCAGTAACAGATGGGGCATAGCTCTATCCGCAATACTTTGTCATTTTCAGTGAATGAGGAAATTGACACAGGAGCTAAATAACTTGTCAAAAGTCACCTAGCTAATTAGTGGGTGAGTCACAATTGAAATTCAAATCTGACTTTAAAAATTTAGAGTTTCTTCCACTAATCCTTCTCTTGTTAATTTGCAGACATGTAATTTTACTATATAATAAAGCAGAATGTAGAGAATATTTGGGCAACACAGGGAAGAAGAGAGGTCAGTCTTGGTTGGGTGGAGATCAAGAAAGGTTTTACACTGAAAGTAGTATTTTAAGATTGAGCCTAAGGATGGGAAGCATTTTGATAATTGGAGAAACCACTGGGCAAGAGAATAATAAAAGTATTTGTGTCAGATGCCTGTCATTTGGTATGTGTGCCCCAGCATTTGCCCCCAATTTCTAAAACTCCACCTGCAGTCCATATGGTTACTGTGAGATTTGTCACAGTATATACTAACAAGATGTCCCCTTTGTCCACTGTTGGTTGACCAAGGCAGGAGCCTGCTCTTTGGACATTCTAAGACTGTAAATAAGAGAGTTCTGTCTCTGTATTGAAGCTACGGTAAAACTTGGGAATTGTCCCCAGCTAGATCTATACTGTGAAATGGGCTGCAGACAAAGAAGAAGCTCTAGTGAAGAGAGAAGAGTAAAGCAGAGGTGCAAAGACGAGAGAGGCAGCGTTCTGAGGGCATCTGGGTTCCCAGTGCAGGGATTTACCCAGCCCTACACATCCCAGTTCTTCACTTTCCAAGTCTGGCCCAGAATCATTACAGATAAGTGCGTTTTTGCTCTACATGTAGTTTGATGTGGGTTTTTGTTACCTAGAAGCAAATGAAGTTTAATGTATTATAACGTTATTTACCCATTTTAGAAAAGTAGGCCTTTTTTTCTTTATTAGAGAAGTTGTATGTTTACAAAACAATCATGCTTAAAATACAGGTTCCCATATGCCACTATTATTAACAGCTTGCGTTGGTGTAGAACATTTGTTACAATTGATGTTACATTTTTATAATCGTACTATTAACTATTATTTATGGTTTAAATTAGGTTCACTGTACAGTGTAGTGCCATGGATTTTTTAAGAAAATTTTATTCTGTTACCATATATACTACCTTTTAATCACATTCAGATATATATTTCATGTTTCTTTTAACCCAAACAATACTTGTTCATTAAAGATTTATAAAGTACAAGATAAAAAGAAACAAAAAATCACCTGTATTAACCCAGGATTAACCCCTGTTAATTAAATTAGTTTATCCTTGAATTAGTTGATTATGACAACCTGGCATAGTGACATTCAGTTGCTGTAGGAAATTCAGGTCTAGAGGTTAGTATTGTTATCTCATTAGCATAGAGATGATGATTGTCTCCTTCATTCATTAAATGGTTACTGGAGATCCATCCTGCACCAATCAGTGTGCGTGTGATAAAAATGAAGACATCCTAGGCCCTGCGCCCAAGCCTGCACTCTAATGGGAAAAGCAGACAAGCAGCCAGACAATGGTAGTAGCATAGCACTGTGACAGCAAGGAGCACAAACCATGTGCTCAGATAACTGCTCAGACATAGCCCAGACTGGAAGAGCAAGGGAAATCTTCTCAGAGGAGATGATGTCTGAGCTGTGTGGATGTGCTAACTAGGAACTAGGCAATGCCTGGATAATGCAAATATGTGCCAGGCGGAAGGGTAAAATCTACAAGGAGGAGAACCTGGCACGTTTGGAAACAGCCAGTAATACAGTGTTTCTGCAGCATCGCACAACAGAATGTTGGTAAATAAAAGAATGGAGATAGAGGAAGGTCATTGAGGGTCTCGTGTATGCCATACTAAGGAATGGAATTTTTTTCCGTAGGATTTCAGCTCTAGAAATGGTTGAGATCACCGGGGGACCAAGCAGGCCCAGGCTCAGGAAAGAAGCAATGGTAAAGCACACGTACAAGGAGGAGGAGAAGCTAACAAAGAATGGGAGGGAAATCATAGAAGTCAAAAGGGGAGAGGGAACGAAGAGGCTTGATTCAGGATGACTAGTACTGGCTAGACGACTTAGAAAAGTCTTCCTAGACTTGGAAATTAGGAAGTCTTTGATGACCTTGTAAGTTATTCTCTTTTCTTGGTGAGGGGGTTGGGGTGGGGGGTGGGGAAAACCAAATTGCAAAGGTTAGAGGGTCTGGACTAAAAAAAGTGAAAGAGAGTATTTTGATTCTAGAAAAGTTTATTGGTGATAGTAAGATTGGCCAGATGACGTTAGTGAAGGAGATAAAGAGGGAGAATGAATGACGGTGTCTGGGGAGGTGAGGAGATAGATGTAAGGAAGGCTATGTTAGAACCAGTATGAACATGCCTATAAGATGAAGTCATCCACTGGAAGGGGAATAAGGCTGGGCTGGAGAAGAATGGAAAGGTCAGAGTAGTTGACATGAAGAGAGGTTGGCTGGTAATAAACTTAAAGCAAGTCAGAAAGCATCCGCAGCACAGCTGAAGTTGGTCGACATGTGGCTTTGATGTGGATCCAATCTGCGTGGTTATATAAAGGCTCAGGAATTTGAGGACAAGATCAGAGAAAAGGAATATAGTGTATACCTAGAGTTGAATTTTGACAAAGCAGTCCTGGGGAAATTCTAGGGGACTGATAACCATCACTGGTCCTGGTTAAGAAGGGAACTGGCAACAAGAAGCCAAAAGGGAAGTAGTTGCTGGGAAACTGGTGGTTGAGATGAGGCCAGAGAACACACTCAGTGTGAAAGTGTGCATGACCACAGCCTTCTTTCATAGGTTCTTTCATAACTGCACTCAGAGGAAGTTGAGAATGCAACATCTTAAAATTCCAAAGATAATAAATCCTGAACCAAGGCCCTTCATAAGGAATGCTGATATGGAGTAGTTACAGAAGTGATGGAGAGAAAGTCAAAGAACCAAGAAGTAGACAAGTAGAAGAGAAGTTCAGTGCTCTTGTTCATCATTTTATCACCAGATAGCAGCTAACACGTAGTAGGCAGTCAGTATTGAATGAATGAATGATATGGTCTAGCTTCATGGACATTGAAGTCATCTAGGGTGATACAAAGACACTGGATGGTAATAGTGGAATTACAGCAAGGAGAGGATAGAGCCACAATAGTAAAGAAAAAATAATACATCAAAAATCTAGAAGAACATGGTCTGAAAAAGAAGACAGTGGCAAAGAAAGCCAGGGAGAACTGGGAATGTCCATCAGTTCATTCTGGGACCAGAAAGAGAACAATTCGAAATGTGAATAGCTTCCTTCTCCCAAGTGCTTGCAGAGCTCTCTATTTTTTCATAGACTAATCTTTCATCATCTATGTCATTTAAAGATTCCATATGCCTGAGGTCTTAGAAGGATCCTGAAGGATTTCAACCTCAGTTCACAGGGTTTGTGATACTGTTAAATAAACTAAGATGTAGAGAAAGAGGAAAAGGGGTGGGGAGAAGAAAGTGAAGGTTTTATTCCCCATGATCAGTAGTGATAGCCATTAGAAGTGCAGAAAAGGAGGCAAAATAAATGGAAGCTAACGAGGAGATCACAGAGAAAATATCAGGAGAGAAATGTGGTATGAGAGTAAAATGTCTTTTCATCTCAGTGGGCTGCTCTAGGATACGGGGGCAGATACCTCTTCTTCCCTAAGCACAGTATTTCTAGCAGCAGGTGAAAGAAAAGTGAGTCTCTAAAGGATTAGTTCTCACTGCCAGCTCTAAGGACCATAAGCATGGAACAGTTGGGTATTTTCTGGGCTGATATCATGCCACTGAGTCATTGGGGATAATAGACATTTCTTTAAATAAGATGTTTCACTTATCACCTGCCTAGGGTCTATTGTACTTTCTTATACTAACAGGATATTAAGAAGAAATAATTTGCTGAGTGCTTAACAAATGTTCCATATTTAGACTTAATTACCATGAGGTTTCACCCAACATAGAAGATGGGCTGTTGGTTTTTTTGCTACATATATATTTCTTTTTTTTTCTGGGAGAGCTGGGGTTGTACAAATTGGAAGCAGATTATTTATTTATTTATTTTTAGTCTAGTAATTGTAACAGGTACAGATTTTTAATCTAAAGTGAACTTTAAGGCTGTGGGCCCCCAAAGAACATGCTATAGGGACACCTCAGGCCTACAGGTTCTAAGCCCTAGAACCAAAACCCTCCCCAACACATCTGGAAACCCAGCATTAGCAATTGAAAGGCTATAACCCATTCTAGTTTAAACGTAGCACAATAATTAAAAGGCAGGGGCCTATTCTATTTAAAATCTGGAGAATAACTTTTCTAAGGAATAATGCTTTGTGAGCACTCACAATTTGTAAATTACACATCCTTGAGCCAAAAACAAATAAATCAAAATAACACAGATCTCTTTACCCCTAAACACAGAGTATGTTTTAAAAAGGAAAAAATTAGAAATTGAGTGCTCATTGCTTTTTAGGACAAGACACCTTGTGAGAAAAAGAAGAAACTCATCTTTCCTTCAGTTTTGCGTCAGATGCAGATTAGAGAGGAGAATCACTCTGTATTTCCATTCCACAGATTTGTAATTATTTTGCAGATGTGATGGTTAAGAGTCTAGGCGTGTGAATTATACAGATTGGTTTTTAAATCCCAGCTCTACCTTTCTAGCTACGTCCTCTCAAGCAAGTAAATTAGTGTCTGAGCTTGAGTCTCACTATCTAAAGTGAAAAACAGTGGTCATTCTGAGGCTGTTGTGAGGATGCGGTGTGCAATGCTCATTAAATATTTGGCATAGGCACCTGGAAAGCACTCAGTGAGTACTAGCTGCTATGGGGACGAAGGCTGCCTCAATACAGGCCTGGTGAGTAGGAATAATGCGGGTTCTCAATATCCTTGTGATCTGAAACCCAGTAAGAATTTTTAAATCCCCATGATAATAATAAGCATTATGGCAAAGGAAAATGCTGTGAGTTCTGGCAAAGCTAGGAAAAAAAGAAGTCAGTGCCCAATGCATAACATAGCTGACGTGCATGTAAAGCACAGATCTTATCAGCTTTCCCCTGATGCCTCCAACAAGAGTTCTGTCTGCAGATTCTTGACTAAAGGGGGTGCTATGACCATAATGTGTATTTTATCCTGCTTGCTAAATAATGCTGCTTCCAGAGTCCTTATAAATATTGATTTACACATTTACTCTCTAGTCCACCCACAATTTATAGGCTAGCTGCTTATTAGGACATCTCTTGCCCTACCCATGTGCTTTCCGATTTAAAAATATTGTCTACATCCCTATTTGATCCTAGGTTGTTCTCCCTTGAGTGTATTTCTCACTTGGTCTCAGACCCTATCTCCCACCACTGCTCTAAGAGTGTTGCCAACTAAAAAGCTTTACGCTACTCTTCAGTTCTTAGTCTTCTGAAAGGAAGTGCCAGGTAATCCTTTCAGCCCGTTTGGAATTCACATCCAGTATATGCCTTCCCCACGACTCTTGCCACTCTCCTGTGTATCACCATGCTCCAAATTCTTGTTTGTTTATCTTGGATTTATTTTGGTAGTGTGATTTTGTCCTCTCTGCTCAGGACATTGAAGTCTCCTATTCTACTTCTGGAGGTGTATGATTTACAATTGGGTGAGCTGGCAGCTACTTTGCCCTGGGTGTCTGCCTAAATACACAGCAGATTCTACTGGTCCCAGTCATCGGATATTAATAACTCACTTGTAACTTGCAAAATCCATCAACTCATATCCCTACCAATTTTCCTGCCCCACCCCACTCTTGCCTAAATATATTTATAAACTTAAATTAACAGTGTTCTCCTTGAAAGGAAGGGAAACAAGATAAACCAATTTAATATGATTAAGATATGTAAGTCCATTTAACCATAAGCCATCATGCACACCACCACTGAGAAATTTCTCTGAAGCTAATCTAATGACAGGGAAACCCTTTGAAATTTGAAATTATTTTCTTTTTTTTTTTGCATTGGTAGGCACGGGGAATCGAAACTGGGTCTCCAGTATGGCAGGTGAGAACTCTGCCACTGAGACACAGTGGCTCACCCCGAAGTTTGAATTTAAGCCCAAACCAATGGATGGTGACATTGACGTATCTTTCAAACAGGTGGGTTGGCTATATATTCTGGTTTCCCCTTGCAGAACACTGGGAGAAGAATGAAGTAAGGGAAAGAGAAAAAACTGAGCCACTAAATTCATTTCCTGTCTCCTGTAATCCCTCACTGAATGATCTCTGAGAAGTTTGTCAGATCATTTGTACACAGGCTTTCTCTCTTTAGGGATATTGAGAAGATTTGGAACAATTATGTAGTGTTGCTTGCTTGTCCTAAACGATACCAGAATTGTTGCCCAATAAATTGTAGTAGCTCTTGTTATGTTTGGTTAAGTTGTCAGGGTGACTTATTTTTTAATTCATGTACTTATATCTATTGGAAAATGCACCTTAACTACCTTCAAGTTAAAAAACAAAGTAATTGTCTGGTATATAAATCATACATCAATAAACTCATAAAATTTTTTTTAATTAAGAAAATGGGATCTATACAATTTCCTTAGAAAGCATAAAATGATTTTAAAACTGAAAAATTTCAGGCGGCTGCTGTGGCTCAGCAGGCAGAGCTCCGATCTGCTGTGCTGGAGATCAGGAGTTCAATCCCTGGTGCCTCTTGCCCATATGCAAATTAAAAAAAAAAAAAACTGAAAAATTTCAGTGCCTATTTTATAGGTGGCCAGCAAATATTGACCATGGACTTCATCTGTAATCTTTCATACGAGACCATCAGCCTAAGACCTTCCTTGTATAGCTTGCCCTAAATCCAAACAGTAATTACTACTTTTTAAATCATGTAATTGTTGTGATAATCATACTCTATAGAGGGAAATAATTTGAAAATCATGAAGAAGTGCATTCTCATGCTTTGATAAATGAGTACAATTAATCCCAAAAGTTTTGCTCATAAGCCAAAACCATTGTCATCAATCATTAAATATTCCCATTAAAATTAATGTAAAAACTTCAGTGTTTCTCTTATTGGAATAATTCATATAGCGTAATGCCTCAATTAATAGTGTTGGAGCACCCCAAGTTCATCCTGGCTGCCCATCTCTCCTCCATCCACCCACTCTCCGAAGGGGACCTCATCCAGTCTCCAAACCTGTGTTTTGGTTGCTTCCTACCTACCATTGAGCCCCAGATGTGTCTCCAGCTAAGGCATGTCTTGGAACTGAAGACTCATACATCTGCCTGCTTGACAGCTCCACAGGGGTGACATTTTAAATTTGACATGCCAAAACTGAACTCATAATTCCCTTGCCCCCCCCACCCATGTTCTCTTCCCTTCCTTGGAAAGACCACCATTGTCCACCCTGTCGCTAAAGCTAAAATATTTTCCCCTTTTGACATCAGGAAGTCCTGTTGCCTCTACACTCAGAACGCTGCCTTAATCTATCCATTTCTTTCCACAGCTACTTATTCTACCCAAACTTCAGGCACCATCGTTTCTTTCCTGTACTACCTCCATAGCTTCTTAGCTTGTTTCCCAACCACCACTCTTGCCCTTGCTAAAATCCATTTTCTACATGGCATTAGAGCAATCTTTTGAGAAGTGCAAAGAGTTTATGTCACATCCCAGCACAGTCTTTCGGTGGGTCCCATGGTACATAAAATCTGAACTTCCTCCTGTGTCTCTTGAAGCCCTGCCTCAATGGTTCTCATTCCTAGCAAGTACTTGGAATTTTATGGAGCATTTTGATGGTGATAATGATTGGGAAGGGACTGTTACTGGCATGTAGTGGGCCGGGTAAGGAATGTTAGGTGTTCTACAATTGTGGGGATGTCGTTTGTAGCAAAGACTTGCCCTGCATCATGCACAGCTTTCAAATCTAGTCTTGAAAAGCCTGCTGATAACTATCTGAGCCTAGCCCTTGACTCGAGGTTATACACATATGCAAAGTACTTAACATGCAATTTTCCAGGAATGCAACTCTGTGGCAATGTAGAGAAGGATGTACTTTGTTTGTTCTGAACTTTATCTAGAGATGTTCACCATGTCAGGAAAACCACCTCACCCCTAGAGAAGCCACTGGGTGTATCTGACTCCCTAATGCAACAAACCTTCACAAGTAAAGTGATTTTGCCTAATCAGACAAGCATCTGATTATACCTTATATATTCTAGTGAAGTCATGGGTGAGCATTTGCATGCTGAAATACAAATTATTTTATTATAAATTGTTTTTCTACACTTTTTTTTGCATGGGCAGGCTAAAATGCTTTTTTAAAATTACTCTTTTAACAAGAATTAATCATGGATTGATGATACCTGTTTGGGTTTAGGAGCAAAAATTTTGTAACTATTTCTACTCATCCATGTATGAGGCACAGATTATTTCCCAATACATATGTTAAGTTTGTCACAACAATCTAACAGCAATATTAATAGTAATTACCATAGGCTACATGAGAGAGGTCGTACAGTTCTGTCCACACGAGAGAAACTGCAGATGAGGTCCACCAGCCAATTCATTGGCTACCTACAAACTAGGTGCTGGATTTTCAGTTTTAAGATCACTTTTAAGGTTCTTAGGGGAATTAGATGGCTCTTGTCTTAATATATTTTTTAAATTTAAAAGCAGTTAAGGTGAAATTAACATATATATTATCTATGAATTTCACCTTAGGGCATTAGAAGGGGTATGTATGTGTTGGTTTGACAGGATTATGTGCCCTAGAACAGCCATGTTTTAATCCTGATCCATCTTGTGGAGGCAGCTATTTCTTTTAACCCCTATTCAGCACTGCAGGGTAGAATTTGATAGGATTATCTCCACAGCAATGTGGCATGCCTGATTGTGGGTATTAACCTTTGATTAGAGGGAGATGTGACTCCACCCATTCCAGGTGGGCCTTGATTAGTTTATTGGAATCCTTTAAAAGAGGAAACATTTTAGAAAAACTTCAGAGCTCAGGCAGCCAGAGACCTTTGAAGATGAAGAAGGAAAATACCCCTGGGGGAGCTTCATGAAACAAGAAGCCTGGAGAGAAAGCTAGCAGACATCACCATGTTTAGCATCTGCCTTTTCTGTTGAGGGAGAAACCCTGAACGTCATCAGCCTTTTTGAACCAAGGTATCTCTCCCTGGATACCTTAGATTGGACATTTCTATAGCTTTGCTTTAATATTGGACATTTTTCACAGCCTTAGAACTGTAAATGTGCAACTTAATAATTTCCCCTTCTTAAAAAGCCATTCCATTTCGGGTATATTGCATTCTGGCAGCTAGCAAACTAGAACAGAGCGCTACAAAAAAAAAAAATTTTTTTTGTTTTTTTAAGGTGGCCTTGGGTCCAGTAAGGTTGCAAGCTAATGTCTTGCAAACTCTGGCTCCTGCTTACCTCTCTGCCTTACTTCATCCTGCTCCACCCCAATTCCTCAGACATACCAAGTGTGTACTCACCAGAGGGCCTTTCCACCAGCTATTCATTCCCTCTTCCTGCAGTGCCCCCACCCTGCCGCTTGCACAGTTGGCTCCTTCCTGAATATCACTTCCTCAGGTCCTTGCTGGCTGCCCTGGCAGTAGAGGCCCCCATGTCCCTGCACCACCCCACCTGCTTTCTTTCCCTCCAGCACTTCCCACTTCCTGATCAGGGGGTCCTGTTCTGTCCTAGACACAGCGTATCCTTCAGGCCGCGAACGTTGGCTGAATCTGGTAGGGACCAGTAAATATTTGAGGAATGAAAGAATGAAAAAGACAAGAGCATCCTGGTGGGAATATCTAAATAGCCCTTGTAATTCGAGAACATAGAAAACTATACATTCTTACATGGTGAAATAAAATGTAAAAACGACGCAATTTGGTGGCGTCTATAGTGTCGGTGCTCCCCATTTCAGAGACTAAATTAGTGCTAACTGAAAGCAACATTTACAGTATATTCACAAGCTAAGCTCTGTTTCTCCAACGAGTTGTGCTATTCCTTTAGAAGAACACTGTATTTGCCGGCATGTACAGGGCATATAAAAGCTCACATAGGTGATATCTGGTCACACTGGGGTTAAAAACAAGAGCATGATAGATAAGCAGGAGGCCAGGAACCTCCCAGCAAACCTTGACTGTCAATAAGCAAAAAAAAAAAGTTTGTCCGCACCAAAGTTTGATGTAGAAGCATAGGGCTCAGGAATAAAAACTCCTGTCAAGAGAGATGTGTGCTCATCAGCCCAAAAGGAAACCCTGTATTGTTTTGCAGTCAATCTCCATTATCCCCACCCCTAGCCATGGCTGATATTTTCTGTCTTATTAAGTTTGCTTATTCCGGAAATTTCATATAAATGTAGTAATACAACATATAAAAAAATGATGAATCTATGGTTTTAGGATACAATGTATAAAGAGATAGATCACTTGTAACAAGTACAGAAAAGTGGGGGGTAGAGGAGCATAGGAATGCGTGTGTGTTATTGAAATTAAGTTGGTATCAAATAAAATGTGATTGTTATAGAAAAAAAAGAGAGAGAGACAGATGTGTGTAACAAATGTCAACGAACCGGCCTCCATTCTCCCACATCCCCATCCATCCTCCACACTGTGTTTCTAAAGTACCAATCAAATCACTTGACGGTGGTGGAAACCCTTTAATACGTCTGCACCCCCCATCTATGACGTGTAATAATAAATCGCTCGATGTCGCTTCTCGCAGAGCCTGGTTGCCCCGCCTTTTCCCTGCAGAACTCCACGCAGGAAAACTCATCTTCCACCCCATGCTTTCCAACAACACCTCGTGCTTACACCTCCTCTGTCTGAGAGGTCCTTCTGTTACTGGTGCTTCTCCTGTTACATGGAGACGTCTCCCTCACCCTTCAAGAACTATTTTAGGCATCGCCTTTTCTGTGTAACTTCCCTGACATCTGCCCACCAGAGTTGGGTCCATTATGCTCCCCTAGCGCTGTCTGCAGAGCCCATTTCCATCAATGGACTCTCATAGTGTAACTTTCTAGTTATATTCCCCCACAGGACTAGATGCTTTTTTTTTTTTTAACTGTTTTTTGTTGTATAATATAACATGTATACAAAGCAAAGAAAGAAAAAAGCAATAGTTTTCTCAACAAGTAGTTGCAGGACAGATCCCAGAGTTTGTCATGGGCTACCGTACCATCCTCCCAGATTTTTCCTTCTAGCTGCTCCAGAACATTGGAGGTAGAAGGAATAAATATATATATATATACTTTATCATCACAATCGACTCTTTTTTCTTTTTTGTGAAAAATAACATATGTACAAAAAAGCAATAAATTTCAAAGCACAGCACAGCAATTAGTTGTTGAACAGATTTCAGAGTCTGGTATGGATTACAAATCCACAATTTTAGGTTTTTACTTCTAGCTGCTCTAAGATACTGGAGATGAAAAGAAATATCAATTTAATGATTCAGCAGTCATACTCATTTGTTAAACCCTACCTTCTCTGTATAATTTCACCATCAACTTTGATCTTTCTCCCACTCTTTAGGGGTTTTTGGGCTATGCCCATTCTAACTTTTTCATGTTGGAAGGGGCTGTCAATAACAAGGGGTAGGGAGATGGAACTAACTTATGTTCTGGAGAGGCTGGGCCCTCTAGGTTTCAAGACTTATCTGGTCCAGGAACCAATCTGGAGGTTGCAAGTTTCTGGAAAGTTATCCTAGTGCATGGAACTTTTGTAGAATCGTATATATTGCCCTAGGTGTTCTTTAGGATTGGGTGGAATGATTTTGGTTGGAATTTGGCAAGTTATGATAGGTAGCAATATCTAAGTGATGCATGTGTAAAAGTGACCTCCAGTGTAGCCTCTCGACTCTATTTGAACTCTCTCAGCCACTGATACTTTATTTGTTACACTTCTTTTCCCTCCTTTAGTCAGGATGGCATTGTTGCCAGGGCCAAACTCATCTTAGGAGTCATCTTCCATGCCACCAGGGAGACTTTCACCCCTGGATGTCATGTCCCATGTAGTGGGGAGGGCAATGATTTCACTTGCAGAGTTGGGCTTAGAGTGAGCCCACATCTGAGCAACACAAGAAGTCCTCCAGAAGTAACTCTTAGGCATGCCTATAGGTAGGCTAAGCTTTTCCTCTATAAACATAAGCTTCACAAGAGCAAGCCTCAAGATCAAGGGCTTTGCCTATTGATATAGGTTTCCCTAATGTCTGACACAGTATCAGGGGTTTCCCTTGTGGTAAAGTTTCATAGTTCCAAATTTTCTTCTCCCATCCCTCCAGGAACTTTGCCAATACCTTTTGATTATCTGCTTAATATATTCTGGGATTTATCCAGGCATTACATTAAGCTATACAGGATTAAAGGCCCTCATTTTTCAGGAGGAACAGAGGTTAAAATATATTGGGTAGATGGAAATACTAGTAGTCAATGAGAGGGAGGGGTAAGAGGTATGTATGAGTTTTTTCTTTTTATTTCTTTTTCTGGAGTGATGCAAATGTTCTAAAAAATGATCATGGTGATGTATATACTATGTGATGATACTGTAAGCCATTGATTGTACACCATGTATGAAATGTTTGTATGTTAAGAATGTTCATGTTTGTATGCTATTTTGGTTTGTCAATTAAAAAATAAAATAAAATAAAATTTGAAGAAAAAAAGGCCCTCTTTTTATTCTGCACTCCCTGTGTTTTGATTGTTTAAATGAGCTATCTAGACAGGTTGAGTTAAGTTATGTGCTACAGAAAATTTAGGTTCTGAACAAAATAAACCTTTCTTCCTTTGGTCTCAAAGAGTAGGTGAGGTTCTAAAATATACACACTGTCTTCCTTATTCCTGTGTCCTGAATTACCTTAATCCTAACCTGATTGCCTTCATTTGTATCTCTGAATACCAGGTTATACATCTATAAAACAGCCTGGGCTAGATGTTTTTTGAATACAATACTATTTCATACTTATCTCAGAATCTCTGGTGCGACCCCAGTGCCTGGAATAGAATAAGCACTCTGTAAATGCTTGTCTGAATGAAAACGTGAATTCATATAAAACTTTGTTGTGTCTGTGCATGGGCCCGGAATCGAACCCAGGTCTCCCACATGAAAGGCTGAACCACTTGTGCAGCCCATATAAAGTTTTATAACTTTTTGCCTCAGTAAACAGATAATCCCAGAAACCGCAATTTTAAATGAGTTTTATCCTTTTATAGTTGAACATGAGTCTCTTCTCCCATAGGGAAGCCTCACTCTGATATGAACTTTCTTTCCCTGGGAGTTTTATGTTCCACCTCGTTAGAACACTATCTAGTCAAACTACAGGAAACTCAGGAAGAAAGGTGAGCATTTATGTACATTAAATTCAACCAGCTTTTATGGAGGATGTTTATGACTGTAACCATGTCATAAGGTTTCCAAAAGAGAGCAGGATGTGGTTTAGCCTGAGTCACTCCTGAGCTGAGGTGGCCCAGCAAAGGGCCATAGAAAGAGGGAGCTTAAGGGGTCAGAGAGATTACATAGCCCGTGGGCCCTTGGATAGTCCATGTTGGGTTTAGGGGGCACATGAGTCCCTGAAATTGCTTGTAAAATGTTTTGTGTACCTACTATTGCATAGTTCCCCTGGAAGGGTGGAGGTGGATGGACCTGTGACTTTCATTAAATCCTCAAAGAAACCTGTGCCCACGAAGAGGTTGAGATACCCCCACCCCAGCCTTTTATGGGGAAAGCAGAGGCCTGGAATGGTTCCGTGATCTGCCAAGGCCTCACCGCAGTCTAGTGTCACAGGTATGCCCAAAACATCTCTAGGGCCCTTTCTACTGTGTTTCCTTGTTGCCGCCTCATCAGAGAAGCCTAATGCTTCTGGCAGTTTCCTTGGAATGACTTCATAAATTGGTGACGGTTTTCCATTTGTCTACCTCTCTAAGTTAAATATAATATCAAAGGGTAGCACTTTAAAACTGGGGGTAAATAATACGCTTGTTACATTTGATCTCTCTTTTACTCTAGATTACATAACTGTGCCATGATCAAGTGCTATTTGAGCCTTCTATTTATCCCCACACATATTTTGGAGACACTTTTAAATTCCTTTTAAATTTGTACTATAAGTCAGAATGCAAATTTCATAATAGCTTTACTGAACTATGTTTGTGCTTTTAAAATTGCAGTTTCATGGGCTCTTAGTTTCTGAAATAGTGATGACTTGCTTTATTTATACAGGAGTAAGTTATTCAGCTCTTTTAAAGGACTTGCATTTTATTACTTTATTTTCTTTATAGGAAACGACAATCAGAAGTTCCCTGGGAAGTTATTGTTTCAACTCCATTTTTATGCCTTTCAAAAGAAGCCTCACTGCTCTGTGGTTTGGAATAGGAAAAAAAGAGTTATAAATTTCTGTTTCTAATGGAATGTGTGCCTTTTTAAAGTTACTGCCTTGAAGGAACTGCTGACAGGCGGGACAAGAAGAGTCTGTTACTGTGTGTCTATTTTAAATAAAATGGACATTTAAATAATGCTAAAGGAGGTTCTTCCTGGGTTGCACAACTGCCTAACATGATTCTACTTAATACGTGGTATTGCAGAGAAAGTCTCAATGCTCAGATGGTACATTCATTTCCTGGGGCTGCCATAATAAAGTGCCACAAACTTGGTAGCTTAAACCAACAGAAATTTATTATCTCTCAGCTCTAGAAGTCAGAAATTCAAAATCAGGGTGTCAGCCAGGGCCATGCTCCCTCTAAAACCTGTAGGGGAGAATCCTTCCTTGGCTCTTCCTAACTTCTGGTGGCTTGCCTGCAATCCTTGGAGTTCCTTCCTTGGCTTGATGCTGCAGCACTTCAATTTCTGCCTTTGTCATCACAAGATGGTCTCCCCAGGCCTGTCTCTTCTCTTCTTATAAGTAAACCAGTCAAATTGGACCAAGCCTTCCTTACTTCAATATGACCTCCTTTTAACTTAGCTAATTCCATCTGCAAAGATCGTATTTCCAAATAACCTCACATTCACAGGTACTTGGGCTTATGCCTTCAACACATATGTGGGGGGGACACAATTCAGCCTAGGATTTTCAGAATAGTGAATGAGTATTGGCTTCAACTGCAAGTCTCCAGCTGCATTAGCCCCTAACAAGAGAGTAGCATTGAAATCTCGTCTCTATTTATGAAAGTCCTGAAAGCTACCAAAGAAGATGGCATCTTCTTCCATTGGAAGACTGTTTCATCCAAATGCAAATCTGTGGTTTAGCATAGCCACCTTCATCAGTGATCTTAGCTAGAGCTTCTGGATAACTCGCTGTAGCTTCTACATTAGCATCTGCTGCTTCACCTCATACTTTTACGTTATAGCGAAAGCTTCCTTCTCAAAACTTCATGAACCAGACCCCCTGCTAGCTTCAATTTTTTTTTTTCCATTTCCTTACCTCTCTCAGCCTTTACAGAATTGAAGAGAGTTAGGGCCTTGCTCCGGATTAGACTTTGGCTGTCTTATCATCCGTGTTCCCACTGGAGTAGCACTTTTAATTTCTTCAAGAGCTTTCCCTTTGCTTTCACAATTTGTCTAAGTGTTTAGTACAAGAGGCCTAGCTTTTGGCCTGTCTCAGCTTTTGACATGCCTTCCTCACTCTTTAGTCATTTCTAGCTTTTGATTTAAAGTGAGAGTCGTGCCTCCCTTTCTTTAACTTGAACACTTGGAAGGCCATTCTGAGGTTATTAATGGGCCTAATTTCAACATTGGTGTCTGTCCGGGAATAAGGAGGCCCAAAGAGAGGGAACGAGATGGGGGAACAGCTGGTTGGTGGAATAGAACACACATAATATTTATTCATCAACTTTGCCATTGTATATGGATGAGGTTTGTGGCACCCCAAAATAATGACAGTAGTATTATCAAAGCTTACAGATTACAGATCACCATAACAGAAATAATAATAATGAAAAGGTGGAAATATTGCAAGAATTACCAAAATATGACAGAGACACGAAGCAAACACATGCTGTTAGAAAATGGCACTGATAGATTTGCGGTACACAGTGTTGCTGACAAACCTTCATTTTGTAAATTGCACTACCTGTTAAGCACAGTAAAGCCAAGGGTAATAAAATGAGGTATGCCTGTATATTTCCTTGTGTTCTCCATTCTCCTTTTTTGAGCATTTATTTAGCTATTGGGCCTCCTGGAGGAACCTCTGTGTCTTTATGTCTCTCATCATTTCTCTTAGTATTTGGTGTTTTGGCTTTATTTTTGGGGAGCGTCACTCACCTTTACCATCCAACCCCCCAATTGAATTTTTATTTCAGATATCATGTTCTTAATTTCCAAAATTGTTGTGATAGGCAAAATAATGGTCACCCCAAAGATGTTCATCCTATTCCTAATTCCTGGAACCTGTGACTATATCACCTTACATGACAAAAGGAACTTTACAGATATGGTTAAATTAAGGATCTTGAGATGGGGAGAGTAGCCTGAATTATCCAAGCAGGGCTAATGGAATCACATGGGTCCTTATAAGGGAAAGAGGAAGGCAGGAGAGTCAGAAAAGGAAATGTGACGATGGAAGCAGAGGTAAAAGAGAGAGGTTTGAAGATGCTACACTGCTGACTTGTTTGTTTTGCATGGGCAGGTACCGGGAATAAAACCTGGGTCTCTGCATGGCAGGCAAGAACTCTGCCTGCTGAGCCAACGTGGCCCACCCTAGACTGCTGACTTTGAAGATAGAAGAAGGGACCATGACCCAAGGAATGGGAGCACCTCTAGAAGTTGGAAAAGATAAAGAAATAGATTCTCCCCTAAAACCTCAAGAAGGAACACAGACTTTCCATCACCTTGATTTTAGTCCAGTAGAACCCATTTTAAACTTCTGACCTTCAGAAATGTTAGATAATAAATTTGTGTTATTTTAATGTGGTGCATTTCGTTAATTGTCACAGCTGCAATAGAAACACAAAGATTTGGGGGGAAATGTATTAATCCTGTCATCTGTTGTGGATGGAATCGTACCCTCCACAAAAACATATTCAAGTCCTAACCTCCAGTCCTGTGACTGTGAACTCGTTTGTAAAGAGGATCTTCAAAGTTCCTGTTAGTTAAGATGAGGCCAAACTGAAACAGGGTGGACCTTACCCTATATGGCTGGAGTCTTATAAGCAGAAGAAATGTGGACACAGTCAGGAATAGGAGACAGAAGGAGACAGATGGCCAGGAGACGGAGGCAGGGACTGAAATATGGATTGTCAGCAAGCGACACCAGAATGCTACAGACTTCAGAGAAAGCGTGATCCAGACAATACCTTATTTTGGACTTCTGTGGTCTATATCTGTGAGATAATAAATTCCTGTTGTTTAAGCCAACCAGTCTGTGTTATGTTTTATAGCAGTCCTGGTAAATTAAGACATCATCCAACCTTTAAACTGAATTTTTAAATTTCAGATATGTTTTGAATTTCCAAGAATTATTGTCCCTTGATTGCTTCTTTTTTTTATAGCATCTTATTCTTATTTTATGGATATACTAACTCCCTAAATCATCCATCAGAAGTTTTTCTGAAATTTCTTTTATTTCTTTAATTTCTTCTTCCTCTACTGCAAAGTTTTCTGTTTTGTTGTTGTTTTGTCATTTAGTTTTAACCTTGGACTTCCTATGTCATTCTGCTTGCTTTTCTCAAATGTCTGTAGAATTCTTATTGTCCGTTAGTCATAAAGAATAAAGCAACAGAAAGCCTGGTCAGATGTTCTAGGAATGTGAGGGGGCTTGTTGACCAACAGATATTCTTTCACCACCATTATGTTAGGGAACTCCTCAGTGCCAAAATAACCAAGATTATACTCAGCAGGGTCTTTTACAAGACCCACAGTAGTTACTCTAGTTTTTCCTAGAGAGTTTGCTGAAGGAGAATCCTTCAATTTCTTCCTCTTAAGAGTAATCAAGTTGTAGCAGTTCTGTAAGGAGGACCTGGGAGGGAAGTGAGAAAACTCTTCTATATATTAAATCTTCTGTTCACTGCCACGAGTTTTCATTCCCATGCTGTGATATCTGCCATTTCCAGCCCCCTCCCCTGCAAGTGTCATTCTCTTCTTTTATGTTCTAATGGCTGCTTCCTCCTCCCAGCTTCATGGTCAGCACTCGCCATTTACTTCTTGAATTCCAGAATGTGTTGAACTCTCCTAAATGTGGATGGTGCCTGTTCCAGTTTGAAAGCCACTGGAATAAAGTATACCAGAAACAGAATGGTTTCTTTACAAAGGGAATTTATTAAGTTGCCAGTTTACAGTTCTAAGTCCATGAAAATATCCAAATTAAGGCAAGCCCATAAAAATGTCCTAATTAAGGCATCCAGGGAAGTTACCCTGGTTCAAGAAGGCTGAAGATGTTGAGGATTTCTCTTTTAGCTGGGAGGGCACATGAGGACATCTGGAAGCTTTCTCTCCAGGCTTCCTGTTTCATGAAGCTCCCATGGGGGCGTTTTCCTTCTTCATCTCCAAAGTCCCCTGGCTGTGTGGGCTTTGTTAATTCTAAGCTTTTTCCAAAATGGTTCCCTCTTAAAGAGCTCCAGTTAGCAACCTTACCTTGAATGGGTGGAGACACACCTCCATGGAAACCACCTCATCAAAAGTTACCACCCACAACTGGGTGGGTCACATCTCCATGGAAACAATAAAAAAGATCCTACGCAGCAATACTGAATGAGGATTAAAGGACGTGGATTTTCTGGGGGACATAATAACTTCAAACTGGCACAGTGCCCTTCCCATTTTATTTATTCCTGGGGGATATTATACCTTTTAAATTACTTTACTAAAATATTAATGGGGCCTCAAGAGAAGGTGTAGGTCAGCCTGTGTACTTTGGACTGCTATCTTGAGTAAAGTCTGCGTTGGAATTTTGATACATCAGAAATTGGGCCAGAATATGGACAGAGGAAAATCTTTAAAAGTTCCATTTGAAGCCAATGGGTGTTGTAAAAATTCTTCCTGTCAAATATAGAATAACTCTTAAGAACAGTCTCAAGTGGACCTGGAATGAGAGAGGCAGTCAGAAGCACCCCCAGGGTTGATATGGACCGTTATAGCTACAAAACACAACAGTTTTGTCATATCTCCAACATGGAAAAAAATGTTAGTTAGGCATGATTATTTTTCAGTCACAAGGACATACTGATCACCATTCATTCAATAAATGGCTTAGCATCTGTTTTGTGCCAGAAGCTGTGCTGGATGCCTTGAATATGTGAGCAAAAATGTAATTCCTACCCTCACAGACTTCATAATTATGTGAGAAAAGGTATGGATCCAATGGTCATACAACTAACACAAACTTGCATTTGGGGTTGGCGCTTTGAAGGTATGCTGTATTGGACAATGAGAGCTTACGAGGGGGCAGTTCCACGAGGAACTGACTTAGGAGTAGAATAATTTCCAATAAATGTCATTGTATATGTTATAAACATATATGTATATTATTTTTGCTTATATAGATTTGATCAAACTTATACCACACAAGAAATGATAGAGTAAGAGTAAGAAGAGAACCAGCCTAGGATTGAGAAGATTCCGGGAGGACTGGAGCCTTGTAATTTGCCAATAGATAGCTCTATGGCCTCACACACTCAATTTAGCATCTCTGGGCCTGATTTTTACATCTATAACATGAAAGGGTTGGATAAAATGATCTGTTAGATGATTCCAGATCTTAGAGTCTCTAAAAGTACGTAGAGACTTTCATTAAAAGTCTTGTGTCTCTGAAGTGTCTTGACTTAAGAAATAATTCTGCTCAGGTCATGTGTGGTGGATTATGTACCTCAATTTAGACATGTTCTTGGTCTTGAGCCACATTCCTGTGGGTGTGAACTCATTTTAAATGGGATCGCTTGTAGATGTTATTGTAGTTAAGGTGTGGCTTAACCAAATAAGGGTGGACCTTAATTTGGATTATGGGAGGCTTTATAAAGAGCCAGGAACCATAATTTAGCAGAATCCTGCAGGCAGTTACAAAGTGAGAGAGAGATCATCACGTGATGGGAGGCAGAGACGCAAGCATAGGAATCCCAAGGATTGCAGCAAACCGGCACTAGAACACTACAGATTTTTGGGAGAAAGTGTGGTCTTATCAATGCCTCAATTTTGGACTTCAAGCCTCCAAAACCATGAGACAACAAATTCTCATTGTTTAAACAACCCATTGGGTGATATCTCTCATAGCAGCCTGACAAATTAAGACATCACGTATGTATAATTTCTAACTCTAAGAATGCACCAATCTTTTGAGAAATATTTTTTAGTGCCTAAATTCTACTTATATATATGGAAAAAGAGAGAAGGGAACAACTAAGCACATGTGACAAAGACGAGAGGACATTTTAAGTAAAAACAGAAATGTAGTTCTATGCTGACAGCTACACATTTCCTTGTTTCTAGGAGCTGTGTTGAGTGAACAGGGTTTTAATCAGCAAGTATTTTTTTCTAAGTATTCCTTTGGGACTTTTGCTGCTGATTTCATTTTAAATTGTAAAAATTTCTAAAATGTTGACTGGCAATACTGTTACCTAATGCTCTTGAAATAACTATTTGTGAAACTGAACAGAAGCTTATGAGTGTGTAGGATGTGTGTGTGTGTGTATGTGTGTGTGTATTTAGTTTATCTTTGGCAACAAAGCACTCTTTCGGCGAAACACAAGATCTGTTTTCTGTCTATAGAAATACCCTTAGAAATGGAAACATATCTCAGGCTATCCTGAGTGATTCGGCAAATTGAAAGGGAAAATTTATATGTGGCTGAAAAACCGAAACAGCTCTATTTCTTAAAGAGTGTTCTTTAATCCATTATTTATCAATTTGTGCTTATGCTTGTATTTGCTTAGAAATGCTTATGGTTCAGAAACAGTGAAGACCTCTAAGTGAAATGCACTCTCGTTGCCGGAAGAAAGATAGATACTTTCATCTTTTAATTAATTTTCAAAGTTTCCTTGATTATTTTCATCATTTAACTTTCTAATTTGGTGCAAACACGCAGCCCTTCAGGAACTCCGAGCCTGTGAACGGCTCAGTCCTGAAAATGAAATGAGCTCACCAGCCAGAGTAGGTTCCCTCTCACCACGGGGGAGTGTGACCTCACACATGTGCTCAGCTAAACTCACAGAAAACATCACTGTGCCATGATTTCTTGGGGGTGGTATTGAAGCAGCAAGAAAAGAGGAGACATGGCTGAAAAGGTCGGGGAAGGACTTCATTCGGAGTCATTGAAAAAGGCTAAAGGAGAAATGTGTCCCTGAGAAACAGTAGTTTCACCGGCAGGTTGGAATCCTCAATCCCTTTTCATCTCTGAAGGTCTGTGAAATATAAACACAATTACAAATACGGTTTTGGGTGGTGCATGGAAATACTTAGATAGCATCATCTTTGGAAAAGCGGTGGCCCTTTCTACAGACTTCATTTCAAAGGTCAAACTCCTTTCCTGGAAGGAGTTTTGTGACTTTTTTTTTTCTTTTCTATTTTCTGTGTTACACTTTGGGTTTCAGTTGCTAATCACCTTTTACGGACCAGAGGGCACAATGAGACAACAATCAATGGTCAATAAATACCTGTGAACCTCTAGCAGGAGGCTCAGGAATAACAGTCGTTGATCAGGAGTCCTAAGAGTTGTACCTACACGCATGGCCTTGACCCAGCTCTGGCTACACCCACCTACTCAAAGTGCAGCTAATGGAGGATGAGGAAGGGCTTGACTAATCCTTTCTTAAAATTTTGCCTGAAACCACAACACAGAAAAAATAAAATGAGCGAGGGCATTTATGCATTTCCTAAACCTACAAAGTCTGGCCGATGCTTAGAGTTCCGGAGTGCAGGGTAGTTCAGTGACAGCATTCTCACCTGCCAGTCTCGCCAGAGACCCCGATTCGATTCCTTGCCCATGCACCCCCACCCCCACCCCCCAAAATTAAGGCAAATAGTTAAGGATTGCATTTTAATATTATACCAAAAAAATATATTTAAAAGCATGGAATTTTTAGCCATTAAAATTATACCTTGGATGGATATTTATTGACCTAGGAAGAAGTTTGTGGTAGACTGTTAGTTTAAAGACCAGCTGACAAAAAACAATGTACCAAATGGCCTCATTGTAATAAAGAAATGTGTATTATTTATAAGAAGAAATTTGAATCAATATACAGCAATTAACAGTGATTACTCCTCACTGGTGGGATCATGGGTGTTTTATTTTCATCGTTTTTGCTGATCTGTGTTTTCCATTTTCTTCAATAAAATTGTTATTGCTTTTCTAAGGAAAAATATTACTTTAAATATAATTTATAACAAAAAAAGTGTTAAGATCATTCCACAGCAACTGAGCCAAAACATGAGCAAGAAGGAAATAATAACCAATATAAATGATTCTTTAAGGCCAACCTTTCCCTAAGTGCGCTTCCCAGAAAATACCCTGAAAAACAAAAAGAAGGTCAATTTTAAGACCTATCTCAATGTCAGAAACATTAAAAAAATGAAAAACCCTAACCTTAACTCTAACCATTTTGTCAATTCAAAATGCACTCTGGAAAGTTCTGCTGTGGAGTAACCTGTCACAGAATTTGCAAACTTATTTGACCACTGTTCTAGTTTGCTAGCTGCTGGAATACAAAATACCAGAAACGGAATGGCTTTTAAAAAGGGGAATTTAATGAGTTGCTAGTTTACAGTTCTAAGGCCAAAAAAATGTCCCAATTAAAACAAGTCTATGGAAATGTCCAATTTAAGGCATCCGGGGAACGATACCTTGGTTCAAGAAGGCCGACGATATTCAGTGTTTCTCTCTCAGCTGGAAAGGCACATGGTGAACATGGCGGTATCTGCTGGCTTTCTCGTGGCTCTACCAAAAAAGGGGCTCTCTCCAAAATGTTCCCTCTTTTAAAGGATTCCAGTAAGCAACTCTACCTTCAGTGGGTGGAGACACACCTCCATGGAAATCATCCAACCCAAAGTTACCACCCACAATTGGGTGGGTCACATCTCCATGGAAACAATCAAAATGTTCCCACCCAGCAATACTGAATGAGGATCAAAGGGCATGGCTCTTCTGAGGTCCACCACAGATTCACACCAGCACAACCACAGACATCTATTTTTATGCAACACCCTCTAACTTTTGATGGTACCCACTTCAGAAAATGCTGTCTTCGGGTAAAGTCCAAGGAGACCTTTTATCTTTGTTTTAAGTCCCAAAGGCCTCTTATTTTGATAACTTGGCCTGAAGAAGGAATTCTTCTTCTTATGCACTATTTCAACTTGTCAGAATAAATGAGAAATGTGTGTTTTTTAAATTAAAAGTACCAATTGGCTGTGATAGCCTGTCTTCCTACTGAGACTGCAGGCAATTGCATTTATAAGTGGATCAAAAGTTGTGAGTTCTATTGCTCCGACATTCTCTATTCTATTTTGACAGCTCTTGGGAATATCAGCCAAAGACTTTCACTATAACATGCCTAGTGAGTTTAAGGGCAAAATTAATACACAGCCATCAAACAAACAGCAACAAACGTGTTTCTGCCACCTGAGAAGAAAACCTATTATTGACTTTGTCTTTGGACTCAATCTCCACAGGTAAGAGGAGAGTGGACTCCCCCACAACAAACTACTAGAAGCTCAGCTTTAACCTCCAGGCCTCACTTTATTGAGTTTAGACCTCCCCTCGGCCTTTAACCCGGCTCTCACTTCCTCCATTCTGCAGAAACCAGGCTTCAAAGTCCCTAATGGGAATTTCCAGAGCTGCTGTACAGCATCCACAGACCACTCACTATGGGTTTGGCCCATAAAAGTCTAAGAATTTGGGATATATATTTAAATATGTGTTTATTGTAACTTCAAAAATGGTAATAAAACATAATATTAAGTCAATAATAATATTGTACTATATCAGAGAAAGAGATGGTATTGTTTGTAATCTTTCACCAAAGTTTCTTTTCTTACTCAATTTCTATAAAAATAGAAATCAAAATTACTGATCATGGGGATTGGCAAAATTATTCAGTATCTCTTTCCAATAATTCTAACTATATGGCTCAAACATGTATGCAGAAATTTGGTTGTGATTTTTTACCTAGCAGTAAGATGGACATTAAGTTGAAAAAATATATTGCACTTAATACCTCAGTGTCCTCTGTTTCAACCTCAGAGTTGACCATAAATTGAATTCTACACCTTCATTTTGACTTTAGAAAGTGCTTCTTCAGGCTTGAGGGCAGCATTGGATTTGCTTCTCTTTATATTATTTTTTAGGAAATGACTTACAGATACATTCCATAATGTCATTGATCTCTCTGATGAGTGAAAAAATTCGAGTGTTAAGAAAATCAAACTTGTCAGTTAAGAGAATTGTACCATAGTTTGGTCTTCTTAAGAAATCCTGAGAGTCAAAATATTAAAAATGATAATATTTACACTCTCAAGTGATAGCTTGATGCTATTCAAAAATAGAATATATCCTGAAATATACCACTTGAACAAACAACTCATTTTTTTCAAAATGGCATTATCGTAGTCGTGAAGAAATGCTTTTTTCTCATTCCTGATTTCAAAAACATATGTAAACACTTTTCACCTAAATACACGTTTACTTTTGTGTAGCAAAGGAGACTCATGCTTGCTGCCAATTTCTATACGAAGCATCCTTAAAAGATAATTGAATGTATTAACACCAACCATTTTCTGGTAATAAAGCAGTGGTATTTTTATTCAAGTAAAGGCTTCCTTGTTGAACACACAAATGGGGATTTCAACCTCTTTTCCATGATGCAGATCATGGCTCACAAAAAAATTGCTGTAAATGAAAAGTCTCGTCTAGCACAGAGTTGCAGCAGTAAATGAACCAATAAGCCCCTAAACACTTCTTTTTCATATATTTCAGTACATATATACAGTTCATACATCAACCACTGGTTGATACTCTGCACATCTGTAATTCTTTCCAAATGGAAGCAAAATATCTGCTAGCATGCACTCATGACAGAAATTGCTCTCCTGTGCTTTATGCCATTAATATTACATGATGTACTATAGCCCACTTTGATAACAGAATTCCCAGTAGCTAATTAAACTTTCTTCCTGGCATGGTAATATCATTAACAGCAATAGTGTGATTTATATATTTGTTCTTTGGAATGCAACTCTGAATAATGTTTCTTTAGCTTGTGTCTCTTCTCCATCTTTAAATGACAAAATTTATCAATTTCATATTAGAAAGCATTATTTTGTGCTTATTCAGGAAAAACTCAATTGGTTTAGCAGAGAGGTCACAGTACTTTGAAAGCAATGCAAAAGCTTCTGTGGCTTCTTGCCATTCTTTAACAAAGTTTTATAACAGACAATGCAATAGAAACCAGAGGCAAATTGATTGCTGCTCTGATAAAATCCAATTTTCACATATTCATCAAGATTTTGTTCTAGCAAATACAGCTTCACATTCAATATTTGAATTGGATTCCTGTTCACTGTTTACATTTACAGTGTGGTTCTATTATATTTATGTTGCAATTTTCATTACTACATTTACACTTCACGTAATCACTTTAAGCTATTGACTTATTTCTGTGAAATGGCTGTCATGACACACATTTGAAAAGATGTGAAATTAGTAGATGCAAATAGCATTTTTTTAATATAAAATTTAATGGCCAAGGTAAAATGCACCATTAACTGAATGTTAGCTGAGATTAACAACTTTTAGGAAGGTAATAATTAGTGTGTGACTAGATTCCTACAAAACATAACAAGTTAATCTTAAATTTCAAATTTACAATATGAAATGAACTAAATTGTTTCCTCTCTTTTTCTTCCTAGATGTATATTAGGTAGCACACATGATCCATGGTCCACTTAAAAGCAGCAATTCCTTAGGGGGTGTGACTTCGGGGTGAGTGGTTGGCTGCCGACCCTACAAAACAGCTCATAGTCCAATTGGCTGATATCCAAAATCACCAAGTTGTGATTTCTTTTTTCCTCTTGTGGCCTTAACAGAGATCTGGTTCATAAAACTCAAGGTGATTTTTATTAATATCTTAGAGCTCATGGCCTAGAGGTAAGCTATAGATATAGGCTATATTTAAAAGAGACACAGTCCCTGCCTTCCAGGATCTTATGATTCATACCTTAAATAAATAAAAGTAAAAAGCAAACTGCCAACTGCAGTACGTGCTGAAGGAAAAGAGATGAGAGAGAGAATAACAGTTGGGGTTGGAGCAGCGTTCTAATTTAAATTGGTAGGTCAGGGAGGACAAACTTCTTAATGGCAGGTGATGTGTGGGCTGTTTTCCTCTGAACTCCTCAAAAAAGGAGATAACCCATGGGTATTTACTATATGTTCTTTTTCTAATAACAGTTGTATAGGGATGTCTGGAAATAACATTCATTGTTTGTTCATGCAATTGCTTTTCTTTTTTTAGTGCTTGCTGTGTTTCAGGCACTGTTCTAGGCTCTGGGAGAATGGTGAATGAAACAGGCAAGACTTTTGTTTTCATACAGGTTTTTGTTCTAGTCATGAACAGAGGAATGTGAAAAGAGAAAAATATACCTAAACTCAGGAATAAACTATTTAAAAATGTATGTTGCATGGTGGTAGATTCAGTTGTCAATTTGGCTAGGTGAAGGAACCTACTTCTGTTGCTGTGGGCATGAGCCAATGGTCCGTGAACCTCATCTGTTGCTGATTACATCTGCAGTCGGCTAGGAGGTGTGCCTGCTGCAGTGAATGATGTTTGACTTAATTGGCTGGTGCTTAAATGAGAGAGCTCAATGTAGCACAGCCAAGCAGCTCAGCATACCTCATCTCAGCACCCGCAGATCAGCCCAGGCCTTTGGAGATGCAGAAAGGAATCACTCCGGGGAAAGTTGTTGGAACCCAGAGGCCTGGAGAGAAGGCCAGCAGAGATCACCCTGTGCCTTCCCACATAGGAAAGTTAGCTGCCTTTCCTCTGAAGAACTATATGTTAACTAAATAAATCCCCTTTTATTGAAAGCCAACCCATCTCTGGTGTTTTGCATTCTGGCAGCTAGCAAACTAGAACAAGCATCATTTCATCAATATGGAATGGTTATAAAGAAATACCCTCCCCCCCAACAATGCTTGTCTGTAACCTGATTGAATGTTTTATCAGATGAAATATAAAGAGGTATATAATGATCAAAACTGATGATCAGCAATGTAGGAGAGCCCTAAAATGAATCTGGGTGTATCAAGGTATTACAGATTGATAACACTAGCTATTAATATCACCTGACTAACTCCTCTGATTCAAAGTTGGCCTCAGATGGAGATTTGCTCATAGAGATAATTATTATCATTATTATTGAGATATATTTGTATAACCAACCAATAAACTGGTATCCTGGTTAAGTATAATTTCTGTGACTGTAGTTAACAAGAGTCTCTACCTGAGACCAGAAGACTATAAATTTGTGAGCCTACTAGGCTGAAGGCCAGACTCTGGAGGGAACATGGCACAGTCATCAAGCTAATGCATCCAGGTAAGACCTGTCTGGGTGACCAGCTGGCTTTCCCCATGACACTACCTGCTTTACTGCAGTAAAGGGATTCAGCAGTTTCCACTAATCAGTAGTCATGAAATATTTTGGTGGCAACTCGTCAATTATCTCTAGAGAAGAAATAATGATTCCAGATGAAAGATGAAATTGGTTATTTTCAAGACTTGAAATAAGCTGTTTGTTAAAAATTGGCTGATATTCCCAAGAGCTGTCAAAATAGACCAGAAAATTGAACCCGCAATTTTTTATCCTTTTATAAAGGCAAATGCCTGCACTATCAGCAGGAAGACAGGCTAAAACAGCTGTGGAGTACTTTTAATTAAAGAAACAGATATTTCTCATTTATTCAGACAAGCTGAAATGGTACATAAGGTCAGAAAAGAAACATTCAGCAATTCAGTCTTGTCTCCCTTTCTTGTGAAGTTGAAAAGAACTAAAATAAACACATTTGAATTTGGTGTGAAAAGATTGAGAATATTTATCACAGACAGTTGAACATTAGTCATCTAACACTAAAGCTTCTCTTTCCAAGTTCAGTAAAAATACACCAAGAATTTGATAAATATTGAACTACGATTCAGGGCAACTGCTCATACTTTCAATATAATGTGGTTTTCTATTTAGTTTGAAATAAAAATCAGTTACTGTTCTAGTTTGTAAAAGCTGCTAGAATGTAATATACCAAAACTGGAGCAGCTTTTTAAAGGGGGGGGGGGTTAATAATTAAAATTTACAGTTCTAAGCCTAGAAAAATGTCCAAACTAAGGCATCCAAGGAACGATACCTTAATTCAAGATAGGCTTATGGGTCAGGAAACTCTCGGTCAGCTAGGCACTCACGTGGCTGGCATCTGCTGGTCCCTTGCTCCTGGGCTCCATTGCTTTCAGCCTGTGTTCCTGTGGGGGCTCTTCACTTTGCTTCTCCAGGACTGGCTTTAATCTCTTGGCTTCCCTTGCCTCTCTACAGATTCTGGCTTGCTTAACATCTCAAGGTGACATCTGCTGGACTTCAAGCATCTCCAAACATCCGTGTCTCTCTTCTTCAAATGTCGGCATTTGTGTCAGCTCTGTGTTAAAGTTCCTGTCGGCTCTGTTGTTTCTGTGGTTTCTGTCATTTCTGACTCTCTCCAAAATGTTTCCTCTTTTAAAGGACTCCAGTAAACTAATCAACACCCACCTGGAATGGATAGAGTCACATCTTTTCTACTCAAAATGTCACACCCACAATTGGGTGTGCCACATCAAACATGGAGATAATCTAATCAAAGTTAGCCCACTACCTTGGCTAGATTGGATCAGGATTAAAACAGCTTTTCTGGGGGCACATAATACTTTCAAACCAGCCATTGCCAAATATAATTTTAAAAATGCATTGAATTGTTTTTTGTCTCAGCTTAAAGAAGAGCTTATGCTTGCTTTTCCACCATAACCTTTAGCAATTTCTTTCCTGAATGAGAAGGGGGAAAGTTTGAACATTTCCAATGTAGAACTGTAGCAAAGAAACAGGCTGCCCACAAAACGATGGGGCCATGTCAGATGGATTACACATACTACCACCAAGTTAAAACAATGTGTTTAAGGACATTAAATTCAATAATAATAACTATTTTGAAAACTGCATTATTCATTTTATGGAACATAGTGGCTTGGAATTTGGTATATCAGAAAAGCATCTTCTTAATCTTAATCCATTCCTGTGAGGGTGCACCCATTTGTAAATAGAACTTTCAATGAGGTTACTTAGGTTAAGGTGTGGCTCACCTCAATCAGGATGGATCTTAATCCTATTACTGAAGTCCATTATAAGCAGAATGAAATGCAGACAGGTAGAGAGAAAGCCCCAGGAAGTAAGAAGCTGAACATTATAATGGAACAAGGTAGAAAAGGAAGACAGGAGACATGTGCCTTGCCATGTCACAAGATGTGAGGGTTAGGTTCTGGTGTCAACTTGGCCAAGTGATGATGCCCAGTTGTCTGGTCAGGCAAACACTGGCCTGCCCATTGCTGCAAGGATATTTCATGGCTGACTGATAAACCAGAAGGCTGGTATAATCTGTGGCTGATTACACCTGTGATCAACTAAGGCGAATTTCCCATAAGGAGATAATCCAAACGGTCATAAAAGGCTTTTAAAGTAGAAGAAACTCTTTCACTGCTTCTTCAGCCTGTGAGCCTCTGCTGTGGAATTCATCCAGACCCCTTCTTTGGAGCTGCCAGCTTCACAGCTGCCCTGTGGATTTTGGACTCTTCCATTCCCATGGTTGAGTGAGACACCTTTATCAATCTCATATTTACAGATCTCTCCTGTTGGTTCTGTTTCTCTAGAGAAACCTGACTAACACACAGCTAAGGACCAAATATCGCCAGTGGCCAGTGCCAGAACAGCAGGCCTTGGGAAGAAAACATTGCCTTGATGATGCCTTGATTTGGTTTTTTTTCCCAGCCTCAACCCATGAGTGAATAAATTCCCACTGTTTAACCTGTCCCATTTTATGGTATTCACTTGAACAGCCTAAGAAACTAAAGCACACCTACCTCCCACCAGCATCATCTCACCCTACCTCTCCCCACCACATCCACATCTTTAACCCCTGGAAATCACTATCTGTTCTCTCATTCCCAAAACACTGTCTTTTGAATATGTTATACAAATAGACTCATACAGTATGTGACCTTTGGGGATTGGCTTTTTTTATATAAGCCTAACTCCCTAGAGATTCATTTAGGTTGTTCAGCATCAGTAATTCGTCCCTTTTTATTGCTGTGTAAGTATTCCATGGTACGATGTACCAGTCTGCTTAACAGTACATGTGCTGGACATCTGGGGTATTAAAATGAAGACTGCTATAAACATTTGTGTACAATTTTTAAATTGTGAGCAGAAGTTTTTGTTCCTCTGGGATAAATGCCCAAGAGTGTAATTGATAGGTTGTATGTTAATTTCATATTTAGTTTTATAAGAAACATTTTCAGCAGCTGTGTATGAGTTACTACATTTGTCATTATATGTTACTTTAGGCATTTTTGTAGATGTATAGTGATATCTCATTGTGGGTTTTTTTTGTTGTTTGTTTTTGGGTGCCTGGTCCAGGAATTGAACCCAGGTCTCCCGCATGGAAGGCGAGCATTCTACCACTGAATTATTGTGGTTTTAATTTGCATTTCACTAATGGTGAGTGATCTGAACATCTTTTCATGTGCTTATTTGCCACATGTATATCCTCTTCAGTGAATTGTCTGTTCATGGCTCTTATCCATTTTTTAATTGTTTGTATTTTTACTGGTAAGTTTATATATTCTAGATGCTAGTTCTTTGTCATATATGCAGTTTATAAATATTTTCTCCCAGTCTGTAACTTGTCTTTTCATCCTCTTAACAGAGTTTCACAGATAACAAATTTAATTTTGATGAGGTTCAATTTATCAGTTTTTCCTTTTATGGATCATAATTTTGGCATCAAATCTAAGAACTCTGCCTAGATTTAGATCCTGAAAATTTATTTTATCATGTTTTCTGAAAGTGTTATAGTTTTACATTTCACATTTAAATCTATGATCCGTTTTGTATAAAAGTTAGAGATTCAATTTGTTTTCTTTTTTTGCTAATTGATACCCAGTTGCTACAGCACCATCTTTTGAAAAGGCTACCTTTCTTCCATCAAATTGCTTTTTCACCTTTGTCAAATTTCAATTGGTCTTTCCATTTAAATTTCAGAATACGTTTGTCTATTTATACAAAAAAAAAACTTGCAGGGTTTGTTTGAAAGGTATTGCAATTATATAGATCAATTTGGGGAGAATTGATGTCTTTATTATGCTCAGTCTTCCAATCCATGAAGATGATGCATTTTTGCATTTATTTAGGACTACTTTGATTTCTTTCATCAGAATTTTATGATTTTCAGCATGCAGATCCTATATATTTTATGTTCAATGGATACCTAAGTATTAATTTTCATTGGAGCCATTGTAAATGGTATTGTTTTTCATTTCGGTTTCCACATGTTTATTATTAGTATATGGAAATATGATTGGTTTTTGTGTGATAATATTGTATGCTGAACTCACTTATTAGTTTTAAGAATTTTCTTGTAGATTCCAAGGAATTTTCTATGTAGACAATAATGTCATCTGCAAATAGGGAAAGTTGTATTTCTTCCTTTCCAACCTGTATGCCTTTTGTTCCTTTTTTTTCCGCCTTATTGTAGTAATAGGTTGAATAAGAGTGGTAAGTGTATTCATCTTTACTTTGTTCCCAATCTTGGAAGGAAACTGTGATATAGATGTAGGTTTTTGTAGACTATCAATTTGTGATGGTTCCTCTTAATTCTTAATTTGCTAAAAGTTTTCATTATGAACAAGTTTGATTTTGTCAAATCATTTTTGACAATTGACATGATTATCAGATTTTTCTTCGTAGCATGTTGATGTGATGGATAATATGGATTGATTTTTGAAAGTTGAACCAGCCTTGTATACCTGAAAAAAATCCCATGTGGTCATGGTGTAAATATACTTTTTTTTTTTACATTGCTGGATTTGACTTACTAATTTTTTTAAAGATTTTTCCTCCTGAGTTCGTGAGAAATATTGGTCTGTAATTTTCTTGTGTTGTGTCTTTGTCTGGTTTTGGTATCTGGGTAATACTGGCCTCAAAAATGAGTAGGAGGTATTCTTTTCTCTTCTATTTTCATGAAGGGATAGTGTAAAATTGGTGTTAATTATTCTGCAAATGTTTTGTAAAATGGCCTAATGAAACCATCTGGGACTGGAGATCTCTTTTTCAGAAGCTTTTTAATTATAAATCCAATTTCCTTAATGGTTATCAGACTATTTAGATCATCAATTTCATCTTGATTGAGTTTTATTAGTTTTTGGTTTTCAAAAAATGGGTTAATAAAGGAATTAAATTTATGAATTTATAAGCATAAAATTGTTCCTAATAGTGATAGCTCTTATTTTACTACTGATACTGATGATTTGTGTTTTTTATCTGTTTATTTTTTCCAGTCTTGTTAGAAGCTTACCAATTTTATTGATTATTTTTCAAAGAATCAGCTTTTTCATCGATTTACTCTATTGTTATCCTATTTTTAATTTCATTGATTTCTGCTCTTACGTTTATTATTTCCTTCTCTTTGCTTGCCTTGGGCTAATTTTGCTAATCTTTTCCTAGTTTCTTGAAGTAGAAATTTAGATTATCGATTTGAGAGCATTCCTCTTTTCTCAGGTAAGCATTTAGTGCTAAAATTTTCCTTTTCAGCAGCACTTTACCTACATCCTGCATATTTTGATATGTTGAATTTTAATTTTCATTCAGTTTTATATGGGTTTCTTTTAATTTTTTTTCAGGACTTCTCTTCAACCCATGGGTTATTTAAAATTGTATCATTTGATTTCTAGCTGTTTAGAGATTTTCCTGTTGGCTTTCTGTTATTGATTTCTGATTTGATTCCATTACAGTCAGAGTATATACTAGGTATTATTTCAATTATTTTAAATTTATGGAGATTAATTTTACGGTCAGGATATGGTCTAACTTTGGAAATGTTCTGGTTGCTTGAAAAAATGTGTTATCTACTGATGTTGGGTGGAATGTTCTATAAATGCTGATAGATCCTGTTGGTTGATGGTATTCAGATCTTCTAAATCTTTGCTAATATTATGACTATTTGTTCTACAGCTAATGAGAGATATGTGTTGCCCCCCCCACTATAAGTATGGATTTTTCTATTTTTCCTTTCAGCTCTATCAACTTTTGCTTCATTTTAAGGTTTTGGTTGGTACACATTTAGGATCATAATGTCTTCCTGGTGGGTTAATCATTTTATTATGTAAAGTCCCTTTTTGTTGCTAGTAATTTTTTTTGCTCTGAAGTCTTCTTTATATGATGTTAATATAGACATTACTGGGGTTTTTCTCATTAATGTGTGAATGGTATATCTTTTTTCTACCCTTTTATCTTCAACTTACCTATGTCACTGAAGTGTAAATGAGTGTCTTGTAAATAGCCTATGATTGGGTTGTTTTTCCATCCATTCTAACAATTTCTTCCTTTAACTGCTTAAACCATTTACATTTAAATTGTCAGTATGTTAGAGCTTAAACCTACCATTTTATCATGTTTTGTTTGTTTCCTCTGTTTATCATTCTACTGTTCCTCTTTTTTTGTCTTCCCATGGGTTACTTAAATAATAGGATTACATCTTGATTTTATTTATTGTTTTTGAGTGTAGTTCTTTGTATAGTTTTCTTAGTGGTTGTTCTGGGTATTACAATATACATAGTGACTCAACATAGTCTACTGGTATCAGCATTTTACTATTTTGAGTGAAATGTGGAAACTTAAATGCCATTTAGTTTCCTTTACCTTCCCACTTTTAGAAATTATTGTCTAGAGTATCAGATAATGTTTTAATTTTTGTTTCATTCACAACTATGGCTTACAATTCTCATGAGGGGTAGGATAATATATATTATGTACCTGTATTTCTTTTCTTTCTATTCTTCTTCCTGATGCTTCCAGATTCCATCTTATATTATTTTCTTTTTGTTTGCAGAACTTCCTTTAGCCATTCATTAAGGTCTACTGATGACAGATTATTTTCTTTTTTCTTTCTCCAAAAATGTCTTTATTCCCTCTTCATTTCTGAAGGATAAATTCACCAGATAAAGAATTCACAATTGAGAGTACTTTTTTCAGCACTTGAAAAATCTTGTGCCACTTACTTCTGGCCTCCATGGTTTAAGATGAGAAATCTGCAGTCTTCAGGTTTGTGCTACCCTATAGTTATTTTCTTTGATTGCTTTTCAAGATTTTTTCTTTGTCCTTAGATTTCAGAAATTAAATTATGATGTAGATTTCTTCGGGTTTATCCTGTCTGGAGTTCACTCAATTGTTGAATCTACTGGTTATGTTTTTCGCCAAACTTGGGATATTGTTATCCATTATTTCTTCAATACTCTTTCAGCCACATTCTTTTATTCCCTTCATTCTGGGATTCTGTTTGTCCTTCTATTTTTTGTACTTTACTAAAAAAGTTGTGGGTTTTAAAGAACAATCCTTCTGGGACTCTGATGACACAAATGTTGAATATTTTGTTATTGTAACATAGGTCCCTGAGACTCCATTCATTTGTTTTCAGTTAATATTCTCTCTGTTGTTCAGATTCAGATTGGGTAAATTCTGTTCATCTGTCCTCAAGGTGACTAATTCTATCCACTGCCATCCAAATTCTACTATTGAGCCCATCCAGCAAGACTTTTTTATTTCTATGTTTGTTTTTTTAGTTCTATGCTTTCCATTTAGCTTTTTAGTAATTCTCTTTGCTGATATTTTCTAGTTTGTATTTGTCTTAGGAGAATTTGAAATTGCTTGTTGAAGCACTTTTATGATGTCTGCTTTAAAATCCTTGTCAGATAGTTCCAATATCTAATTGATCTCAGTATCAGTATCAGTTGATTGTATTCTTTCATTCAAGTTCTATTTTACCTGATAGTTGGTATAATGGGTGATTTTTTATTGTAGCCTAGATATTTTGGCTATTATGCTAGGAGACTCTGGGAAATATTTGATTATTTTATTTTAGCAGGACATCACTCTGTTTAGGTTTAGCATGCAGGTGTTGGCCTGCTTTTGCAGGCTATGACTCCAATGACAATTTAATTTTTAGAGTCTTTGTAGTACTGTTTTGGTCTGCTTGGTTTATCTTGTGTCTCTGGGGCTCCTACTTGTGTTTGCTAGTGCTGCCTAAGGGCACTAGAGATGTTCTCTTATGCTGGGTTTCCTGGTGTCTCTGGGGAAATGAAGTCTCCAACCTATTGAAACAAGAAGCAATCCATAGGGTGGGAAGCCTGTTATGGTGGGATCCCCCCTTCCAGTGTCACCCAGAAACCTCTGTCTCTAGGCAGTGGAGGGAAATCTCGGGTTCATTGGAACATGGAGACTTCCAGGACCAGGTGCTTTTATGATGGTATCCCTCTTCCAATATCCCAGGCTGCCAAATGTTTCTCAATGAGGCAAAGTAGTTTCAGGTTTCTGATCTATCTCCTTTGATAGTTGTGCTGAGCTCATCTGGTGTTGTCATACTCCATCCAGGCCCATGTTAGTTTTGGTATTGGGAAATGTCAGGACTTAGTTACCTTCTTTTGTTGTATGGTAGGGGGAATATTAAATGCCCTATTGCCATGTTGTTCCTCTAATCCTGGCATCCTAAACCATTTGCCTTCCACTTCGCACTTTCAAAGTTCTCTTTTGGTTGTCTTGAGTTATGTCCAGGGCTTATAGTTGTACTTAGCAAGCAAGGGCAAGGAGAAATCTATCTATCTACCTACCTATCTATCTATCTATCTATCTATCTATCTATCTATCTATCTATCTATCTATCTAGATAGATATCTTGTTTATTTCTACCACCATTTTTAAATGTTAATGTTGTTTGTTCACAAAAGTAAAAAAATATTCTCAGTAATTAAGTTAAAATATAATGTACTGAGAGATAATCACTGCTAACATTGTGGGGTGGTTGCTTCTAGCCTCTAAAAATATAACTAAAGAGGTCTGATAACTAATACTCAAAACTCTCAAATTTGCTGTTGAGTTCTCTACCAAAGCACATAAAGGAGGAGAAGTCGTGACAACCTCGGCATCATCAAAATCCTCTGCCATTGCTTCCCCACCTAATTGTGACAGAACTCCCTCTACAGTTCTTGAGGCAAGTTGTAGTCTCTAGTACATAGGGAGAATGAAACCTGGGTGTTTCCTCTATGTAGTTTGTAAAATATGATTTAATTCTTTTGATATATGATATGAGACACTGACATTCCTTGTCAAGGATGATGCAAGGCCTCCAAGCCCTCTTTGTGTGCGGGTTACCATATGGGAAGAGATGGTAGAATTAGAAGATACTTCAGGGTATTCCACCATATAAAATTGTGATACCTTTTATATTTAATCAGGTTTGGATTGGGACCTTGACTGGCCTCCATTGGATATTTGATATCTCCACTGCACAATCATTTAGCCTTTATAATTTCCTAAAATACTTCTTGGCAAACAGACTTTTACTTTTCTGGTATTGTTTTATGTGCTACCTGGGATTTAGATTCTATAAAGAAGAAGGATCCTAGCAGTAGTTTTGAAACCCGACATACCTCTCTCTATATATAGCTATATATCTCAGAGCTGGGATCACATTCTATATCCACATTAATATTTTTCCATTTAACATTATTAATGAACATATCCCCTTACATTTCATATTTTCATGAAAATACTTAATGAATATTTAATGAAGAATTTTTAAACATTATTTTTTATGGCTTTTAAATATTATACTTTAAGAATGTACCATAATTTATTTAATTATTTTCCTATTTTAAGGAATTTAGTTCATTTCTAACTTTTCACCACATACTTAATGCTGCCAGTAAGACCTTTATAAATAAATCTTTAAATGATTCTCTGGTTATTTCCTTAGGATGGATTTGTTGGAAGACTGCTAAATAAATACTTCTGAACTTCTTGATACATATAAAACTGTTTTCCAGAACAGTTTGGAAACTGTTTGCCTGCACCAACTTGTCCTCCCATTATCTTGTGTATGAATAGGTTTCTTTGCCCAGTAATAAATAAAATGTCTTTTTTTATTCTTGAAAGTTTTTAGCAGCCATGGGAAACTAATATATTAGTAAAGGCTAACTTCACCATTTGCTCATTGGGCATTTCATCCCCAAACCCAGAGCCAGATGCTTCCTGCACTGCACACTCACACCACCTCCGGCTCCCTGACTTTTCCACCCCTGGGTGATTCAGACCTTTCCAGAAATGTCTCGGAATTCAGCTCCTCAGTCCATGGTGTGGCCTCTAGAGTTTAAAGGCATGAGCTTCTTCCCTACAGGTCCCAACGGGGGGAGGCGCCCATAGCTCTAGGGAGTTTCCAGCCATGTCCACACTTCGCCTGCTTAGTGCTTATCTGTCCTTGAATGAAAACTGAGGGAAAGAGAGTTGGTGGCTGTGCTATTCAGAATGCAGCCAAAGGGCATCATCTCTGCAAATCCGATGTAATTTCTGAGTTGGAGCAAGTGCTGGGTGGGATCTTTTTTATTGCTTCCATGGAGACGTGACCCACCCAACTGTGGCTGGTAACTTTTGATTAGATGATTTCCATGGAGATGTGTCTCCACCCATTCAAGGTGGGGTGGCTTAACAGAGTCCTTTAAGAGGGAACTATTTTGAAAAAAGCTTCAGAACCAACAGAGTCCACCCAGCCAGAGACCTTTGGAGATGAAAAAGGAAAACATCCCAAGGGGAGCTTCATGAAACAAAAAGTGGGGAGGAAAAAGTAAGTAGATATTGCCGTGTGCCTTTCCAGCTGACAGAGGTGTTCTGGACCCATTGGCCTTTCATAAATCAAGGTATGTTTCCCTGGTAGTTTGGACATTTTCAAAGCCTTAGAACTACAAATTTGCAACTTAATAAATTCCTTTTTTAGAACCCAAATAAAAAGAAGTAGTCAGATTCCAGATATGTGTTGAAGATAAGCCTGGCCAGATTTGCAGATGGTTTGAATGGAAACTTTACTTTTTTAGTATGTGGTGATCTATTTTGGTCTTTTGTCCATTTTTCTATTAGGACACTGTTATTTGTCTTTGCTCTTTATTATTAAAAGACATCTAAATTTCATTTGCCATATTGTAGCAAATGTTTTTCTTAGTCTGAATGTATATTAAATTTTGTTTTGTCTTTTACATATAGAAGTATTAATTTGGCTTATATACTAAATCTATTCTTTTTTTTGTAGTTTATTCCATTGTTTTAATTCTTGGAAAGTCGTTCTGCATCTTGAGACCTGATATTTAATATATTTTCTAAATATATTCTAGTTTGTTATGGTACTATTTTTAAAAGTTAATTTATGAAATCCTCAGGGCATTAATATTGTTCAAAGTATATTAATTGAATTGTGGTCAGAGAACATGCCCTGTATAATAAAATTTTTATTGTAAAATATGTGCACAGAGAAATGCATAGAATAAAGATAAATAAATTGCTAAAAGTCATGTAACCAGTCATGTAACCACTAATTAGATCAAGAAATAGAACATTGTCAGCCCCCAGAACCCTTCCTCATTTTCCCCTCCCAAACACAACCCTCTCCAGCTCCCAAAGGTAACTATAATAATGACTTTAAAAATAACTTTTCTTAGGATAGGTTATAAAAGGAAGATGGCAGAGTAGGGAGCTCCAGGACTCAGCCCTCCCACCAAAACTACTATTAAACAGAGAGGAACTGTCTGAAACAACTATTTTGAAATTCTGGAGGCCAGAAAAACACTGTACAGCCTCCAGGGAAGTGCAAGAGGAAGAGGCTGATAAGTTACAATGAGGAATTGTAAATTGCTCTCTCTGCATGGTGGCTACCAGTGCCAATCCCCCAAGGTACATATCCCCCACTCTCATGGCAGGCCAGCATGGAATCCAGTCCCTAGCTAGCTCACTGGTGGCAGAAGAGGATGTAAAAATCCTCTTCCCCAAGAC
>PVIY010019428.1:0-45823 GCA_004026745.1 Myrmecophaga tridactyla | reverse complement strand
AAGGACAAGTTCACACTTGAACACAGACAGTATGACTTTAAAACCCATATTCTCCATAGCTCTATTTTATTTCTGTTTTTCTATAAAAATATTCTACTTTACTAGAGAAAAATAGAATGATTGCTTTATAATGTTTTTAAACAATTACAATTTTTAATAATCCAATACCTTATATATTTACCTTCAGTTGTACATTTTTATATTACTATTTCTTTGAGTAAACCCACAGTTCCTTCTATTATCATATTCCTTCTACTTGGAAAAGTTTTGAACCACAAGTTTGCTGGTTGTAATTGTTTCTGTGTGTGTCTGTGTTACTTTCCTTGTAAAAGTCTTTATTTTGTTTTTATATTTGAATGCTATTTCAATAGGTGTGGAATACTGCTAAGGTGGATATTATCTTTCAGAATTTTAAACATATCTCTTATTTGTTCTGGTTTGGGTCATTTTTTATATATACATGATTGGTATAATTTTCATGGCTGTATGTAATATGTACTATCCTCTGACTGCCTTCATGATTTACTACTTATCTTTGTTGTTAGGCAATAAGAACAAAGAGTCTAAATGTTTTTTTATTTGTTAAGCTGATTTCTTATCTATATTGAAACTTTCTGTTGTCCTTCAACATCCATGGATATTTTATGTCTGTCCTTATTTTCAGAAAAGTTTTGATCATTATCATCTTGAAAATTTCTTCTCAAGCACTCCATTTCTATTCTTATTGCCATTCTCTAACTATATGTAGAATATACTGTTTGATAATGTGCTACAGTTCTTGGATACTTTTCTCCATACTACTTTTTGCTTTTACTTTCTTTTCCTATTTGGTTAATTCCTATTGGTTTATCACTGATTTCACTGATTCTTTCCTCATCTTTATTGACAGTACTGATGATACTGTTAATGGAAGGCTTTTGTTTCATATGCTGTGTGTGTGCTTTGGGCACTGCCTTATAGATTCCATCCACTATGGTATAATAATTCATGCATCCATGCATGTTGTCGATTGTCTCCATTAAATATTTTAACCTAGTAATTACCAAAGCTCTTAAGTCATAGACCACCAAAAACTCCTGTGGTTGAACAATGTGATTTTATTTCTCAGTGCAGTGAGGAAGAACACATGCCATAGGAAAACATGCAGTTTCTATGTAAGAGGGATTTAGAAAGAACCCATTGTAGGATTTAGGCCCTGGGTAATTAGGGAGAGGATATAAGGAAGCCAAGATTTGTTGTTCAAATGGATGCTGTCCGAAAGCAGGAGCAATTCCATGACTGTGTATCAATAAATTTTATCTATCATTTGATAGACTAAAGTAAAAATAAAACAATTATTGGTAAAGTAATAGAAGTTCCTCATTTATTAGAAAGTAGAAGGATATTTGGTAATTGTAGGTTGCATAATGAACTTGTATGAAGTTCTCCCAACCTGCCCCGATTTTTCTCATAAGGATTTGCAGAGAAGATATTGAGAGTGAATACAAAACCTTTGAGTCTAGATCTCAGTGCATTTCCCAGTTTGCACTTTAGCCCATCTTGGTTTTAACAATTCAAAAAGTTTTCTCTGTTCTCTCAATTCACTTATACAATAGCCAATCTTTCTCCCACTATCTGTCAAAAGTGAAACAGTAAAAAAAAAAAAAAAGTGAAACAGTTCATTTGTCCCATCTTCTCTTCTTTGAGGGGCTTGTGCCTCCTTGGTATCAATTTGTTGGATGTTTCTGACCTGATCTTTCTGGGCTCATGAAAAGTTATAGTTTTTAAGATTATTGCCTTTTAAAAATTCATCAGGTTTGAAGAAACATTCTTTGTAGACTTCTATGGTCTAAATAGTAAGGGGAGTTCTATATTTCTTTTTAAATCATACTCATTGTTTGTCTTCAAATATACCCTTTCTGGGTAACTCCACACTTGCCAATACAATATCTATTGGGGATTCTACTATCACTCTTTGAAAATGTACTGGAACTTTTAGAATCATTGTAAAACCATCTCATCCATTTACTTTTATAATCCTCTATTTTTCTCCCTACTCCTCTGTTTTAGTTTATTAAAGCTGACAAAATGCAATATACCAGAAATATGTGTTTTCTACAATGGGATTTATTACCTTACCACTGTAGTCCTGAGTCATGAAAATGTGAAAATCAAGGCCTTGAAAGGTAACATTTTCTCCCTGAAGACTGGCTGCCAGCAGTACTCAACACTTCTATCACACAGCCAGGAACATGCTGACATTTGCTGGTCTCTCTATTCTCTCCTGAGTCTTCTTGATTCCAGTTTCTAGTTTCTGGATTCAGTGGCTTCCTTTCTGAGCTTCTCTGTGGGTCCTCATCTCTGAGTGTCTCAAGGGCTTTTTCTTTGTCTTCTCTCTGTTTTAAATTTTTTTATAAAGGACACCAGTAAAAGGATTAAGACATGAATGAGGAGGGTTCAGACCACCTTGAATCAAGTGGGCTGCAGTTCAACTTAACAAAACTCACTGACAGACCCTGGTTACAATCGTCTCATGCTCAGACGGATGGAGTAGCTATATGAGCATGATGTTTTCTGGGGCACACACAGTGTCTAAGCATCCCATTTCACCCTTTGGACCCTTATCTATTTATAAAGCTGTTCAAGGAATTTGGCATTTGCAAACACAGTACCCCACTTTTCTGGTACCAAAATCTCTCTTACTTTGTTAAAACTTATGAAATCTGTCTTACTTTTAAAGCTTATATATGAGAAATGGGTTGGCTTATACAATGGAGATTCATTAGCTTACAAGTTCACAGTAATGAATGAGCTTGTGAAAATGTCCAAAGCATGACATCATCAGGACCTTCTTATCAAAGGAATCCTCACCCCCCTCTGTCACATGTCTAGTCACACGGAAATGGTGGCTGGTCTCTCCCTTCTCTCTGACACTTGTTACACAGAGTTTCCAGTTTCAATTGCTTCCTTTCTTACCTTTTCTGTGTGTCCTTGTCTCAGAGCTTCTCTGAAGCTTTTTCTGTGTCCTCTCTCTGACTTTTATATTCCATAAGAGTCCTTTATAAAAGGACTCCAGTAAAAGAATTAAGACCCACCCTGAATGCAGTGGGTCACATTTTAATTTAACACCTACTCACCCAAAAGTCCTACTTTTAATGGATCCACATCCATATGAATGGATTAGCTTTAAGAACGTAATCTTCTTTGGGTTATATACAACCTCAAAACATCACAGTTATATAAAAATAGATTTCTACATCATTAATTATCCTGAGAGACACAAGATGTTTCACCTGGTTATAGAGATAGGAAGTGACATTTTGGCCTTTATATTTAGTATAAAATGCTTAATCTACTCAGCATAGTCTTACTTTCTTTTCTCATGTTTCCTCAAAAAAAAGTAAAAGGTGCTACACTAACATAATAATACATATTAAACAGATATTTTTGTGGTTTCATAGAACAATACTTGAGTCTGACGTATTTTTTTGGCAGAAATATGTATATGAAATAAGTGAAACTGCCGAGACTGATTGTTGACACTCCACCATGTTTTCCTTTCGGTGCCACAAAAAGAGCCCAATTGTCAGCTGGTGTACACTCCTAGAAAGAAGTTCATTATGAGCACCTGCCAATGCAGAATACATGAAATCTTTGGCTTTGCAGTATCTTAATTATGCATCAGTGTATTGTTTGGGCATAACAAATATACATTTCTGTTCAAAAATTCCTCATTCTTTCCTTCTCTACCCTTTCTTTCTCTCCCTCCCTCCTTTCTGACAATAGTCAATGGGCTACATACAGAAATATTTACCTAGGAATGTTGGGGACAAAACAAGGATTGGGAAGGTAGGAAGATGTATCATGAAAGGAAATAAAGTTATCTGTGCAAATGTTGAAAAATGTGTCAATACATAGCCTACTAAAGGAATTAATATATCTTGACTAACACACACTGAAGAAATTTCAGCACCATTACAACTCTAACCTTTAATTCACTGTCAAGTTTCAAATAAGATAACAATTAAGCACCTCTGTAACCCAGCATTAAAATCTCAAATTTAGCAGTGTGAGCTTTGAAAAGTAACTTCATCTTTTCAAATAAAAAAATAACTAATATTGGCAAAAATTTTCTGGCCCATGCTATACAACTTCTTGGATACAGTATTATTGCAGAATGCTTATTTCTGAGACACGTTGAAATACTTGTACTATATTAAATTTTTGATTATATGTGAATAATACATAAAATTGAAATATCACATTCAAATTGTGTTTACTTAAAATCAAACAGTGTGTTTAAAAACCAATTATTTTTCACCAAAGCATTGAGCAATACTTTCTGGCTGTAAACTGTAAGTTGACTATTTCTTCTTTAAGTTGTGCATAGGTTTGGTATATGGCAAATTAATATACTTATTAAATATCATCTAGTAAATTAAATTTAAAATTCAGTTATAATTCCTTATTAGAAAAAAATTAAGCTGTCATAATGGCATACATTTAATAGAAGACTGAAAATTAATTTCCAATCTCTTTAAAAAATTACTTGATATTTAAATAAAGTCCTTAATCTACTGCTCCTGTAATATTATTTTCCTTGTGGATAATTATGGTATATTTCTTATTTGTGGCTCTGTTGACTTTATATAGAGAGAGACCATTCTATTTTCCCTGTTATGTTCACTGGAAGTCTGAGTGAGCTAGTACACGCTACTAGCTTACAAACTAAAGCTCATACTTGGTTTGAGATTCAGAGTTATAGTTTCTAAAATATTGTGAAAGTGATGAAAAACCATTCCTCTTATCTCTGGAACTGTATTGGTTCAATACTCAAGTCCAATCATTGTGAATATTACACATGGTGATATTTATGACAGTTTATTAAGTTAGTTTTAAAGTCTTCATGGAATGTCCAAGAAGATAACACAACAACTGTATTCTTCAACAGAAAAGCAACACGATGATATATTTTTTCCATAATAAACAAGTGAAAATTTCAGGAACAACAAAAATATAATACAAACTAATACATGAGTGCACCTTGGCTTTGAGTCAAAATATGACCCCTCAGTGTAAAACCCATTTGAAATAGGAAAAAAAAATGATTATTTTTCTTGTACCTAGTCCTAGGTCTGATTCCTACTAACTATGTGGCATTATGTTAATAATTTCTTAAAATACAGTTGAATTTCTTAAAATACAGTTTCCTATTTCTGGGAATATGAACCCTCTAATTTCTCAAAAACTCCATAAATATGTATGTAATAAAGTAATGTGGGGCACTGCAACAGTGGCTCAGTGGCAAGAATTCTTGCCTGCTGAGCTGGAGACCTGGGCTTGATTCCTAGAGACTGCCCATGCAAAAAATAATGATAATAATGTGAAAGCACAAAATATGGCATCATTATAATTGTTCAACAAAACCACTAATCTTCTTATTAAATAGTAAAGTATTGCACTTCTAAGTGACATAAGAGAAATTTTAAGCTCGTTAAGAATCTCAGAGAAGAAATAAAATTATAAGTATGTAGTAACAATGGGAGAGTTGGGCAGTAGACAGAAAACTGCAATATTCTATCTCATACTAGAGGACCTGTAGAGTTAAAGCTCATATATTTTGAGTTTGAAGGTCTTTCTTTGTCTTGTGAATATCATATTCTATTCTACAGACTAGTATCTGACTATATACATAAGACACTTTTAAAATAATTTTGAAAATACATCAATGACTTGACTCCACACCACAGAAATAACTTAGTGAATAGGTAATGTTAGCCATGGAATCTGACTAAAAAAAATATGAAATTGGTAGGAAGCCCAGTTGTGAACAATTGATCTATCAATTTATTAATTAAATTCATTCCTAACTTGATTTATAGACTTAATGCAACCCAATTAAATTTAAGCACAGGTTTCTTTGCATAAATTGGTAAGCTGATTTTACAATTTTAATGGAAAAGGAAAGTAATAAGATTGGAAAGAAATGAGAAAGAAGAATAAACTTAGAGGAATCAAATAATCTGATATTAGGATTTATCAGAAGGCTATAATAAACAAGAGTGTGTTATTGTTGAAAAGATAGATAATTTGATCAGTGGAGCTGACTGGAGAGTTCACATATATGTGAAGATTAGTGTTGCCATCAGGCTTGAAGGATGCATGGATGGTGATTCTATCCCATTCCTATTCAACTCTCTCTTATGTCCTGTGAAGGAAACAGATCTTAGAGGATGACAGTAGATTCTCATAAACTTACCTGGGTGGTTATTCCAATTGCAACTGTTTTTCAAATGTCATATCATTGCTTGAACAAATTAACACATCCAGCAGAATTTCTTATGCAGCTATGGATTTGGCAAATATTTTTTAAATACATGTTAGTTTTCTTTCAATTAGCAAAACAACTTTATTTTCCCACCACATCCACACAGGCATAGAAAATTTACAACTCTATGTCACAATCTAATCTTCAGGAAATTGAACTACCCTTTCAAAAGATATTGCACTGTCCCTTATTTTGATGGCTTTATGCTGAATTGACCTAGTGAACAAGAAGTAGCAACTACTCTAGATTTATTGATAAGCCATTTCCAAGTCAGAGGATGGGCAATAAATTCAACATTCAGTATCCTTCTACATCAGTTAAACTTCTAGGCATCTGGTGGAGAAGACAATGTCAAAATACCCCTTTTAAGGTATAGGATAAGCTGTTGTATCTGGACCCTACAACTGAAGAAAGGAGGCACAATGCTTAGTTGATTTCTGAAGACTTTTGAAGCAACTTATTTCCCATATGGATGTGCTACTATGGCCCATATACTGAGTAACTGAAATAGCTACTAGTTTTGATTGGGGACCAGAACAAAAGGAAGCTTGGTAACAGCTCAGACTGTTTTGCAAGCTGCTTTCCACTTGGGCCACAATGATCCAGCATATCCAATGGAGTTTTAAACATCAGTAGCAAGTAAAGATGCTGTTTTAAACCTTTGTCAGGCCTACATATGAGAAACACAGCAAAGACATTTGGGATTTTGAGACAAAACTTGTTATCCTTTGCAGATTACTACTCTGTTTTTGAGAAACAACTTTTCCCCTGCCACTAGACCTTAGTAGAGATTAAAAGCTTAACTACGGGCCACTTAATTACCATGGAAACTGAGCTTCCCATTGTGAAATGGGTGCTGTGTGACCCACTATGCCATTCAGTTGGGTGTGCACAGCAACAGTCCTTCATTAAAAGGAAGTGACGACATGAATCTAGCTCTAGTAGGCACTGAAGGTAAAGTTAGTTACTGAAGAAGTGGTTAAAAATGCCCATGGCCTTCAGGGCTGCCACTTTACCTTCTCTCTCCCTGCTTACAAGTATAGGTTCTTGGGGAGTTCCTTGCAAGAAGAGAAAAATTAGGTCTTATATACAGAAGGTTTTTCACAATTTTTAGACACCACCCAAAAGTGGATACCAAGAGCATCACCCACCATACATGTCTGGAACATTCCTGAAGGATAATGGTGGAGAGAAATCTTCCCAGTGGGCAAAACCTCAAGCAGTGTCCCTAGTTGTTTATTTTTCTTGGAAGGAGAAATGGCCAGAGATGCATTCACATAAAGATTCATGGGCTATGGCCAGTGGTTTGCCTGAACGTTCATAGTTTGGGTGGTACAAAATTGGAAAATTGGAAACTAAATGGCTTCAGGAAGAGGCATGTGGATAGAACTTTCTGAATGAGAAAAAAATCTTGAAGATATTTGTGTCCAATGTGAATGCCTTTAAGACAGTATTTTTATCAGAGGAGGATTTTATAATCAAGTGGATATGATGACTGGTATGGTTACCACTCAGACCTTTTTCCCAGCCACAACTCTCATTGTCCAATAGGCTAATGAACAATGTGGCCATGGTGGGAGGATGGGGTTAAGCATGGGCTCAGCAACTTGGACTTCTGTCACCAAGGCCAACGTGGCTACAAACACTGCTGAGTACCCAGTTTGTTAGCAGCAGACACTAACATTCAGTGCCCAATATATCACTATTTCCCAAGGTGATCAAACTGCTATCTGGTGGTTTTGATTACATTGGGCCACTTTCATCACAGACGGGAAAGTAGTTTGTTCTTACTAGAAAAGACACTTACTCTGGATACTGATATGACTTTTCTATACACAATGCTTCTGCCAATACTATCACCTGTGGGATTATAGAATGCATTATCTCCCTCACAGTATTCCACAAGCATTGCTTCTGCTTAAGGAAATAACTTTGCAGCAAATATAGTATAACCAGTGGGTCCATGCTCATAGGATTCACTGACCTAACCATGCTCTCCATCATCTTGAATCAGCTTGATTGATAGAACCATGGAATAACTATTGAAGACTCAAGTACAATGTTAGCAGGAGTGTACTTAATCAGTGTACTACTCTATGGTGCTGTGTCTTCCATAGCCAGCATTCTGGTTCCAGGAATCATAGGGTGAAAATAGAAGTAGCTTCAATCTCTATCGCCCATGTAACCTACTAGCAAAATTTTTGCTTCTTGCCCTTCTGATCATATGGTCTGCCGGCCTAGAGGTCTCCAAACAGAGGAATATGTGCACCAGGAGACAAGTAGTGGTTCCACTGAACTGAGCAAAGGACTACCAGCCAGTCATTTCAATTTCTTCATGCTTCTGAATCAATAGGAAAAAGAGAGTTACTGTACTGGCTGGAGAGATTACTCCTGCTTACCAAAGTGAAATAGGTCTGCTATGAAACGTAAGGATTAGTATGTCCAGAATATAGGACATACTTTAGGGTGTCTCTTAGAATTACTATGATTAAAGCCTTTGGTATAGTACAACAACTTAATCTAGTCAGGACTACTAATGGTTTAAGTCTTTCAGGAATGAAGATTTGGGTCATCCTGCCAAGGAAAAGACCATGATCAACTGTGATACATTCTGAAGTTAGAGAGAATGGGTATTAGATGATGTTGGCCATACCAGCTTTGACCATGTGACAAGTTGCAGAAACAAAAACTGTAATTGTTAATAGTATTTCCTTTATTTTGTTTTACATGCATAAATCTATATGCATAGACTATAGCTACACATATTTGTAGCAAATAAATAGTTTTCTTCCCTCTGTTACTCCCTTTTCATAAAATATAATTTGTTTTCTCTTTTGGGGGGGAGGTGCATGGTCTGGGTCAAACCAGGGTCTCCCACTTGGATGGTGAGCATTCTACCACTGAACCACCTGTGTACCCAAAACATAAGTTTTAAGTTTATGTCACAGCACTAAAGTTGCAGGATAACAGTGAATATTGCTGGAGGACTTCTGGGGAGAGGGTTAGTATATTTTCCATTGTACACAGGACAGTTGTATCATGTTAGGCAGAAGTAGGACTACATTAATGTCTTTATTTGAGAATTAAGTTTGGCTTAAATAGATGTATATATGTGTCAAGTTGACAAACGATGGATGTGATGTTTAAGATCATGTCTCATCTTGGCAGATTACAGTGTCCAGTTATTTGTTCAAGATGTCAGGGGCCTTATTATCACTGTGAGGATATTTCATAGATGGATTTGCATTTATAATCTGTTTATTGCATTTACAACTCATGTCATCTACAAGCAACTAAGGAGATTGCCCAAAGCAATGTGGGGCATCACTCCATCCAATCAACTATAGGTCTTAAAACCTAGAAACTGAGGATTTCAGAAGTCAGAATTTCTGCTTCTCCTTCAACCAGCCAATCTTTATAGGGAAATTCAACTTCACCTCATGGGAGTTTTCAACTCACAGCCTGCCTTACAGAATTTTGACTTTTCAGAGTCATAGTAACATTGTGACTCGATTTCTATAACAAATTTCAATGTGTAATACAGCAGTTTTGTCACAACACTCTTAATTTGCAAGAATTATATACGAAATGCCATAAAATGGTTTGACTTAAACAACAGGAATTTAATTGCTCATCATTTTGAAGGGTAAAAGTCCAACTTCAAGATATCAGCAAGACTTTTTTTCTCCCACAATCGATAGGATTCTGTTTATGGCTTGCTGTACTCTTTACAGTGCCTTGACTTTTATCTTTGCTTCCTGTCACATGGAGTTCTCTATCTCTTTCCTGGTGCTGGCTATTCTTATTTCTGGAGACTTCTGGATTCCTCCTATGTGGCTTTTTCTAATCCCTGACTTCCAGTGTGTTCTCTTTATAAAATCTCCAGTAATATTAAGACACACACTCATTCACTTGGGCTACACTCTAATTGAAAATAGTATATTCAAGAGGGTCTATGTACAAATTTATTTACACCAACACGAGTAAGGATAATGATTAGAGCATATTTAAATTGGGATACATAATTCAATCAACCGTAGTCCACTCTCTCAACACAAAAATGCATGTTCTTCTCATGTGCAAAATACATTCACCCATCCCAACATCCCCAAATCCTTAGGTCATTTCAGTAACAATTCTAAGTCTAAAGTCTCATTAAAATCAGTTGAGTATGTGATCCAAACATGGGCAAAATTCCTTTCTAGTCTTGGATCTGTGAAACCCAGAATGCTAGTTATCTGATTCTAAAATACATTAATGGAGGAGGCCTTGGATAATTATTTAGCATTCAAGAGGAGAAAAACTGGAAGGAAAAAGGGATTGGGTTTCCCAAGCAAGTTCGAAATCCATCAGGGCACAGTCTATTAGATTCCAAGGTGCTGAGAGTTATCTGTGTATCAATAACTTGTCTTCTGGGCCTGCTTGGTTGGCAGAAACACCCTTTCCAAGCATCTGGACAGTGTTCCTGCTCTCTGCAAACAGGGCTTAGGTTCCGCCTTCTCTCAGCATTGGAATGATGGTCAGGCTTTCTATGAAGCCTAGGGTTTGGAGCATACTCTACTGTGTTGGAGTGGTACCTGAACTCTCCATACACATCTGGATAGATACCCATCTCCTCCAATAACTGTGGCAGAATGTTCACCAGCTTCAAGACATGCATCAAAAATCCTGTCCAACTCATGGCTTGGCACAAGGAGATCTTCTCAGTGGAAACTCCTGACTCCATTTTTCTGCCCTTTACGTAAAGTTTTCTTCATTTTGTCCTGTCTCTCTACCTTTCTGTCCAACCTGGTAGTGTAACTGTTCATACAAAATCCTCCAAAGCCTTGCTGGTTTTACATCAGATTAAAAGGCATCCAAGCCATCAGACAAAAACATTTTCCATAGACCCTTCCTCGACAAGTATATTTCCAATCCAGAGTAGGAATCTTCTGAGTGATGGCAATATTCTGCTTCCTCATCTTGTTCCAGTTTAAAGGAATATTTTTAGTTTATGAAAATTCATTTACACTTATGATATATGTACTTATCTGTATGTATATGAAAGGAAACAAAATGCTATTTTGTTATATCTTTTAAAATAAGATTCTTAAATGTTCTTTGAGTCAGACTTATCTTAATGATACTCTTATTAATGAAATAGTAAATGCATTTTTGCCATGTGTATTTGTTTTTTATTTGTATGTGTCAAGTTTTTAACATTTTGAAAATTATAGTTTAGCATTTAGTTCTATCTGCTCTCTTATTAATTCTCTTCTACATTTCTAATCAATTTTTCTTCATGTCTGTCCTTTTCTTTTACCTTAACTATGCTTTCTATGGTGAATAATCAATTATTACAAGCTTTAAATTATTCATTTGCTTGTTAGATTGCCTTTGATGCTCTCATGTTACTATTTTTGTATGATTATTAAGTTTGTAATATTAATAAGTTTAAACTTTTGCACTTTAAATAACATTATATAGAATTTAATTGCAATTGTTTTACCCCATGTTTAAATGTGATGGGCATTCTATCAGAAGGTTTAGAGTGAGTCATAGGTTTGGAATGAGTCAGGGTGGCTATTCTACTTTCATGCTAAATGAATCTCATGTTTTTATGATGACCTTAAAATATTTTCTTAGCTGAGAGCTAACTCTTTGAGATAAGTTCAATTCATGAATATTTTGATCTGGAATTTCTTCAGTGCCATAGTTATTCAGGCCTTATCTCCAAAGTTTTACTTCAGTCTTAGATATTATGTGTCACTGTAACAGTATTATGAGACCTCTTCTAGAACCTCCTCCTTTACTTGAAAATTGCCTTCCAGTGCTTCTGCCAGCCTTTTCTTGGCTTTGTTCAATTTCATTTCAGAATATGCTTATTTTTTTCTTTCCTTTTAATGGAAGGTTTACTCAAATGGGTTACAAAGGAAATCCGGGTTTGATGTTGTATCCCTTCTTTCGGATTTTGGTTCTGAAATTACCTCATCACAGAGAACTACTCTACATATCCCTATAATACGTTCAGACTCCAACAATAACACAGTAACACATACTGACGCATATCTGCCTTGGTCCCGTTAATGGTGTTTACAGCCCCTGACTTTGTTTATTTCTTGTTCTTCTGGCCTAAATGGTAGGCTCTTGAAAATATTTTTTGTATCAACTAACATATGAATGATGATGCAGTCAAGGAGTAGTCACTCATTATATACTGTTAAAATAGCCTCAGTCTTTTATACCCTAGTTATACGAATGCTGAATCCTCTAATTTATAGCCTTGAGAATAAGGGTGTGAAGGACACACTGAAGATATTCCATAATAGCCCATATTACACTTGCAATAAAATGTAAGCTTATAACTTCAATGTATTTCTTTAACAGTTTAAATTTACTACTAAAAACAGTTATTAATTGAAAAGATAAAAATGGTTAATTTTTCTGTAATTTAATTTTAATGGGGGAAATCTCAATACATTTTATTCCAAGCAAAAAAAAAAATACACAAATTATTCTCCCAGATGTAGAAATATGTTAATATTAAAATTGAAGCAAACATTTAATAAACAGTAATTTGAAAGTAAATAAAACCATCCAAGTTTATTAAGTGTGTAATTTCTGAACAAAGGAGAAATGGCTTGATTGTGTTGAAAGGATGCAGGAATCAATCCTTGGGATGCACTCAGGAATCAGATCTTCTTCTTTGTCATTCCGATCCTTGTTCAGTGATCCTATTTTCTATTACACCATTTTTTCCTATAAACTTCACATTCTAATGTGGGCTTTTTTAATCTTGAAATAAATTTATTTCACAGAAAAAAACTTTTGGGAAAATGAAAATTGAACACAACAGAGCTTTAAACCACAGGAAAATAGGACATATGGTGCAACAATATGAGATAAAAATCATACAAAAATACTATTTTTCATCCATTTTTTCAGTCCCTGTACAAAAAGCAAGATGTTTATGCACATTCAAATATAGTATACAATTAAAATTTTCCACATTATGTTCTTATTTAGACTCTAGTGAAAATTTTCCCTTGAAATAAAAGCATAACATCAAGTACACTTCTGGTAATTTTAATTAATGTGCTCAGGGGTGAAAATATGGTTAGAAGAAAAGTAATTATCCAGTAATTATCCTAAAGGTGACACCATTTCTCCAGGATTTATGAATCATGTGAAATCTATGTATATGTAAAATTCACCTAATATGGGATGCATTGAGGGTGAGTAGGCATGCCATGCAAAGTGAAATGAAGTCTGCAAATAGACTGCATTGTGACACTCCTATTGCAGGTTGGAAATAAGCTGAAATGAAGAACTGTGAGTTTAGGTCAGCATTATGTTTATTCTAACTTTGATCATGAATAAATATAATAGCTGAAAGAAGAAAATTCAAAAAATCATGTGGCTATTTCTGGACTCAATACATGAAATCTGCAATAATTTTATGACATTAGATGCTAAGCTATTTATATTATTGATTTATGTTTTTGAGTGTTTGATTTCAATTCATTATGAGCATTTTTGTCTTTACCAGCCCATATACTTGCAATTAGAGAGTACGTTTCTGGGTAAAAAAATTGATTCTCTTTGTATATAGCTAGGTGAACTGAATTGGAACAACAAGGTTACATTGTAATATTAGCAATTCTATATAATCCGTTAAGTTAACTAAGGTCAAGACTGAAAACAATATCATTTTTTCCTTATTATCTGTTTTACACATGTATATTTTCCAAAACTACCTCATCTCAGGTGTTAGTTTCTTACTACTGCTAAAAGAAATTACTACAAATGTAATTGCTTGAAACTACAGAAAATTATTATCTCACAAATTTGGAGAACAAAAATATAAAATGGGTTTTCCTACACTAAATATCAAGGTGTCAGCAGGTTCTTTCTGGAGACTCCATGAGAAATTTTTTCCTTGCTGTTTTAGTTTGCTAAAGCTGATAAAATACAATAAACTAGAAATGGGTCAAATTTTACAATGAAATATAATAACTTAAAGGCTTACAGTTCTTAGTTCATAAAAATTTCCAACTCAAAGCATTAAGAGATAATGCTTTCAAGAGTCACCCCCAGAGAACCTCTTTTGTTGCTCAGATGTGGCCTCTCTCTCTCAGTAAACACAACAAGCAAACTCACTGTCCTCTCCCTTCTCTACATGGGACAGGACTCACAGGGGTGTAAACCTTCCTAGGAATGTGGAACAGAAATCCTAGAATGAGCTGGGACTCAGCATCAAGGGATTGAGAAAACCTTTTCAAACAAAAGGGGGAAGAGAGATATGAGACAAAATAAAGTGTCAATGGCTGAGAGATTTCAAACAGAGTTGAGAGGTTATCCTGGAGGTTATTCTTACACATTATATAGATAACACCATTTTAGTTAAGGTGTAATGGAGACACTGGAGGGAAGGGCCTGAAAATTTAGAGCTGTGTTCCAGTAGCCATGTTTCTTGAAGATAATTGCATAATGATATAGCTTCCACAATGTGACTGTGATTGTGAAAACCTTGTGTCTGATGCTCCTTTTGAACAGATGAGTAAAACATATGGATCAAAAATAAATAAATAATAGGGGGAACAAATGTTAAAAAAAATTTAATAGATTGAAATGTTACTGATCAATGAAAAGGAGGGGTAAGGGGTATGGGATGTATGAATTTTTTCCTCTTTATTTCTTTTTCTGAATTGATGCAAATGTTCTAAGAAATGATCATGATGATGATGAATATACAACTATGTTATGATGTTATGAGTTATTGATTGCATATCAAGAATAGAATGATCATATGGTAAGAATGTTCATGTTTGTATGTTGTTATGTTTAAAAGAAATAAAATAAATAAATAAATAAAAGAGATAATGCTTTCTCCCTGAAGACAAGCTACTAGAGACTTGGGATCCTCTGTCAACTGCAAAATATGCTTGTCCTTCTCTCCTGGGTTTCATTACTTTCAGCTTCTGATTTCAGTGGCTTCCCCTCTTACTGCACTTGGGCTTCATCTTTCATTCTTCTTAAAAAGAACCCCAGTAAGAGTCTGGAGGCAGGAAAAGATGGCAGCTCAGTGAAGTGTGGAATTAAGTTCATTGTCCAGAGCAGCTAGCTAAAAGCCAGAAAGGGTATAGAATAACTGCTGGGGGAACATCAGTGATCAGACACACAGAGTACAACAGTCTAGACCATGTAGAGCATCTCAGACCCCACACAGATCTGAAAGTCCCCCAAGCCATGGAGGCCAGTGCCCCTTTCCCCATGGGCATGGTAGAAAAGGAAACAGACTTTACTAGCAGTTAGGGCTTAGCTCAACCAAGTACCAATTGCAGAATTAATTAACAAATTCTTACTACTGAAAATAGCCCCCCAGCACAGATTGGATTACGCACTAAACATACTAGGAGTTTTTGCCCAGCAGAATGGGAGTGGGCTGATGGAAAAAAAAGAGTCTTTTTGAGTGGGATGGCACAAAATACTGGCAAAGGGCTGGACCCCAAGGAAAGGGGGACATAGAACCTGGAGATACATAGAGCCAAGAACCAACTTAAGCCCTTGATTGACAAACCCACGGAGTAAGGGTCTGGCTCTGAAAAGGCTTTTTTGCCCTTTTCCGCTCCTTAACATCTCATTGGATAGAATTAAAAGCCCTCTCAGGCTCCAGCCCTGACCCAGGCAAGGGTGAAATTAAGTTTCTCTGAGAGACAAAGTAACTAGGTTAGGTGACAGGCATTAATTCCCTAATGGGTGTATCTTCCTAAAGAGAAAGGTAGCCTATCTCAAGTGGAATCCCTCCTTCTAGTTATTCAAACAGAGACTGGAAAACTGAAGGAATTAAAGCCATCATATTACCTCACCTCTGTATCAACCATGCCCCTAGCAGGGAGAGTGCTGAAGTTAAGGGCATCACATCACTTTATGCTGGTGGGAAGCCAGGGGCATAAGAGTGCCATATAGTGGGAGAATAGAAAAATCACAGAATCTAGAGGCTTTATAGGAAAGTCTGTAACCTGCTGGGTCTCACTCTTAAGGACAACTGATGCTGACTATATTTTCCTCCTGATATATTGGCCCGCCTGGTTGGGGAAAATGTTATAAACTAGGGTCTATTATATCTGAGGAGACCCTCCTCAAAAAAAAAGGCTCCATACAAGCAGGGCAAGAAATAGAGAAACAAGAAGTGAAAAATTCTGATCATTTAAACAGAACCTATGCTTGAGGTCTAGAATAAGTTGAACTGAATGCCAAAGAACAGGTAGAGAACAAAGCCATCCAGCAAAAAATCCTACTTAAAAGAGTGAAAATAACTAATTAGGGAAATCAAATGCCTAGACACTAGCAAAAAATAATGAGTCATACTAGGATAATTGAAGATATGGCCTAAAGAAACAAACACTTCAAATGAGATACAAAAGTTGAAACAACTAACTCAGGATGTTCAAACAGACATGGAAAATTGCATCAAAAATCAAATCAATGAAAGGAATGATATAAAGAAGACATTTGGTGAAAAAAAGAAGAATTTAGAAGTTTGAAAAAAACAAATCACAGATCTTATAGGAACGAAAGGCACAACAGAAGAGATGAAAAGAATGGAAACCTAAAAGAATAGATTTGAAGAAGCAGAAGAAAGAATTAGTGGACTAAAGGGCAGAATATCTGAAATCCAACATACTCAAAAACTACAGAGACAAGAATGGAAAAATACAAGCAGAGACTCAGGGAATTGAATGAAAACATGAAACACATGAATGTATGTGTTGGGTGTGTTCCAGAAGAAGATAAGAGGGGAAAAGGAGGAGAAAGACTAATGGAGGAAATAATCACTGAAAATTTCCCATCTCTTATGAAAGACATAAAGTTACAGATCCAAGAAGTGCAGCAAACCCCAGGCAGAATAAATCCAAATAGATATACTCCAAATTACTTACTAAATAGATTGTCAAATGTCAAAGACAAAGAGAGAATTTTGAAAGCAGCAAGAGAAAAACAACAGACATTTACAGAACATTACACTCCACAACAGCAGGATACACATTTTCTCACGTGCTCATGAATCATTCTGAAGGATAGACCATATGCTGGGTCACAAAGCAAGTCTCAATAAACTTAAAATTATTGAAATCATGCAAAATACTTTCTCAGATCATAATGCAATGAAGTTAGAAATCAATAATTGGGCAGAGGGCCATAAAATTCACAAATATACAGAGACTAAACAACATAATCATAAACAACCAGTGGATCAAGGAAGAAATTATAAGAGAAATAAGTAAATATCTCAAGGCAAATGAAAATGAAAACACAAAATATAAAAATTTATGGGAGGCATGCCATGGTGGCTCAGTGGCAGAGTTCTCACCTGCCATACCAGAGACCCGGGTTCAATTCCCAGAGCCCACCCATGCAAAAAAAAAAAAAAAATTATGGGATGCAGCAAAGGCAGTATTAAGAGGTAAATTTACTGTCTTAAAATGCCTATATTAAAAAAGAAGAATAAGCAAAAATCAAGGAATTAACTGCTCATTTGGAAGAACTGGAGAAAGAAGAGCAGACTAACGCCAAAGAAAACAAAAGGAAATAAATAATGAAGATGAAAGCAGAAATAAAATGAAATTGAGAACATGAAAAGAGTCAAGAAAATCAACAACATAAGAAGTTGGTTCTTTGAGAAAATTAATAAAAATTGATGGATCCTTAGCTAGGTTGACAAAAAGAGAGTAAGGATGCAAATAAATAACATCAGAAAGAAAAGAGGAGATGTAACCACTCACCGTGCAAAGGAGTTAATGAGAGGATACTCTGAGCAAGATATGCTCTTGAATAGACAATGTAGGTGAAATAGACAACATTCTAGAAAGGAATGAACAACCAACATTAACTCAAGAGGAAATAGACAACCTCAACAAACCAATCACAAAAGAGATTGAATAAGTCATTTAAAACCTCCCCAAAGAGAAAAGCCCAGGACCAGATGACTTCACATATGAATTCTACCAAGCATTCAAGAAAGAACTAGTACTAATCCTGTTAAAAATCTTCAAAAAATTGGAAAAAATATCTTCAAAAAATTGAAGAGGAAAAAAAGCTACCTAACTCATACCATGAAGCCAACATCACACTAATGCAAAAGACAGACAATGATAATACAAGAAAAGAAAATTACAGACCAATCTCTGTAATGAATATAGATGCAAATATCCTCAATGAAATATTTGCAAATCAAATTCAGCAGTATACTAAAGAATTATATACCCAACCAAGTAGAATTTTGTCCAAGTATGCAAGGATGGGTGAACATAAGAAAATCAATTAATGTAAAGACAATATCAACAAATCAAAGCAGGAAAACCACACGACCATCTCAATTGATGTAGAAAAGGCTTTTGACAAAATTCAATATCATTTATTGATGAAAACATTTCAAAAAATAGTGATAGAAGGGATCTTCAACATGATAAAGGGAATACATGAAACATCATCCTCAATGGGGAAAGACTGAAAGCTTTCCCTCTAAGATCAGGAACAAGACAAGGATGCCCACTATCACCACTGTTATTAAATATTGTGCTGGAAGTTGTAACCAGAGCAATTAGGCAAAAAAAAAAGAAAGAAAAAGCATCCAAATTGGAAAGGGAGAAGTAAAGCCCTCACTGTTTGCAGATGACATGACCCTACATTTTGAAAAAATATGTACAGCAAAACTACTAGAGATAATAAATGAATACAGCAAAGTGTCAGATCAATACCCAAAACCATTAGTGTTTCTATAAACTAATAATGAGTAATCTGAGGAGGAATAAAAAAATCCATTTATGATAGCAACCAAAATAATCAAATATTTAGGAATGAATTTAACTAAGATACAAAGGACTTATACACAGAAAAGTACAAGAAATTGCTAAAAGAAATCATGCAGACCTGAATAAATGAAAGGGCATACCATTTTCATGGATTGGAAGACTGAATATAGTTGAGATATCAGTTCTACCCATTGATTTATAGATTCAATGCATTAACAATTAAAATTTCAACAACTTACTTTGCAGAAATAGAAAAACCAATAACCAAATTTATTTGGAAGGAGGCATGCCCCAAATGGAAGTCAGTTTGGCAGTTCCTCAGAAAGTTAAGTATAGATTTGCCATATGATTCACCAATCCCATTTCTAGGTATATGTTCAGAGGACCTAAGGGCAAGGACACAAATGGATATTTGCACACCAATAATTATGGCAGCAATATTTACAATTGCCAAGAGATGGAAACCACCTAAATGTCTATCAATGGATGCATGGTTAAACGAGCTATGGTGTATATATATAATGGAATTCTATGCAGCTGTGAAAGAGAATAAATTCCTGAAGCACATAACAATGTGGATGAAACTTGAGGACATTATGCTGAGTGAAATTAGCTAGAAACAAAATGACAAATACTGTCTGTCTGGTCTCACAAATATGAACTAACATTAATGAGTGAACTTTGAGAACTGAAGTTAAGAACACAGGTTATCAGGAGATAGAAACAAGGTAGAGACTGGGCAACTGCTGCTGAAGGGATACAGACTGTGCAGCAGGACTGACTGTAAAAGTTCAGAAATGGATAGCACAATATTATCTGATTGTAGCACAATAGTATGAGTACACTGAATGAAGCTGAATGTGAATGTGAATGAGGGAGAAAGGCTGGGTCCACATATGAATCAAAAGGAAAGATAGAGGATAAAGACAGAGACAGTATAATTTAGGAATGCCTAGAGTGGACAATGATGGTGATTAAATGTTCAAATAAAAAAAACTTTACAAGAGGGAGAACAAATGAGTGTCAACATTGCAGGTTGCTGAAAATAGATAGTATTGGGAAAAAGTATAATCAATGCAAACTAAGGTCTATAGTTAACAGTAACATTGTGATATGCTTCCACTGAATGTAACAAGGGTGTTATGTCAAAACAAAATGTCAACAGGCAGGGGGCATGGGGTAGGGGTATGGATTCTTTGTGGAAGAAAAGGAAATGTCTTCATATAGTTTATGGTATATCTAGACACTTAGGTTGAATTGTATGATGTGTGAATAAAACTGTTTAAAAAGGAATAGAGAGAAATAAGTGCTAGAGAAAATGTGGAGAAAGAGCTGTACCTATTCTCTGATGGTGGGGAAACTGTGAGGTACAGCCCCTTGCAGGGAGGGCAGCATTGTGGTTCCATGGGAAGCTAGGTGTGGGGTTGGCATATGATCTTTAAACCCGTTGCTCAGTATATACCTGGAGAAATTGAGTGTGGTGACACAAATGGACATTTGCACACTGGTATTTCTGGGGGCAGTGTTCATGATTTACAATGGATGGAAGTGGCATAAGGGTACAATGACTGAGGAATGGAAAAGGGAACTATGATATAATCATACAATGAGTGGCTACAAGAAGGAAAGAAGTTGTGAGGCATGCAACAAGATGTATGCACCATAGGGATTGTATGTTGAATGAGATGCCAGGAACAAAGAGGCAAATATTAGCATGCCTCAATAATATGGACTAATTATAATACAAAGGCTCAGTGAACTTAAGCCAAGATCATGTGTTATCAGGTGGGGCCTACTGTAAAGGGTTATAATTGTATTCTCTTACAGCAGTCACATATATTCAGGAGTTATAACTGTTATTTCTAAATTACATGAAATGCATGTTAAAAAATTTCATGTTCAGATATATATACTGAAAATATTGCTTCTTGGTCACCAAATAATCAATATGTCTGTGAACAAACAATTCTTGATTTACAGTGGTATTGTTCTTCTACTAGAAATGCATTACTCATTCCTAACTTCTCCACTCAGCATTTTGCAGCATTTCATCAACATTTTATTTTTCATTAATTGGAAAACAAATTCTGCACCAGAAGGATATTGTAGAAAGCCATTCATGACAAACACAATAATGGAGAGTATGGCTTATAGTGACAATGGTCCTGGAATACCTTGCAGGAGTTGGGTTAGATCTTTGCGGCTTTGACATATCTGACTGCAGGGGAGGATGACACATAATAGAGCCATGTGTTCAGGTGGCAAAGCAAAATAGTTGGTTATCAGTCAGCCCACTTTTCCTGTAGAATGTATGTCAGTTGTGACTTCAACAACTATTTTATCAACATTACCCTAGTCTGTCCATTTTATCACTACTAAAAACTCTGAAATATTAAATATGCAATAAAATTTTTTGTTTGTCTCTGTTACAATCTCAGAATTTCTTTGTTGACATGGATTGTGCTTAACTGAATTTCAAACCCAGATCTGTATTTGAATATTTAAAATATAACAATATATCAAGACAAATAGAAAGCCTTTAGCTCTATCAAATTAAATATGATTAAATTATATATCTCTATCCTTATCATAGCTATAAGCATTGCATATTCACAAGTAAGATTTCAGGAGTCTGAAATCCTTGTACATGGATGGTGGAAGGTATATTATTGTTCAAAAAGAATCTTGAAAAGATCTATTGGAAATTAAATTCATTTATTTGTCCTGAATCAGGGATCTACTCTTGCATATATTTCACAAAGATACTCAATCATGGATCAGCAGAAGATCACCTGCAAAATTGTTAATTGTGGTGCTATGCATAGAATTCGGTACTTCAGAATTAATTGAATTTATAATGCTAAAGAAACAAATTAATGTGTTAAATGAGTCAGATACAAATTACAGCAATATCATATGATTACTAGTGGAGAAGAGAAGGCAGCAAAGAATTCATATGTGTAGTAAAATAAGTAGACATCATAAACATAGTTGACTCTGTAGCCAATTAAGCTGACTGTCATCCTCTCCCTGTGGGGCCCAGTGTGCAGTGTCTGCAGACAACAGCCTCCTTTTAGTGTACACAATCGCTGGGTTCCCCTAAGGGACCTTGCAGACAGCCTTTTCTGTTAGTCCTGTCAGACCGTCTGCAGTCTCCAACCCAGGCTCCCAACAGCTATGTGGTGACTTTGGAAAGCCCCAGGGTACAACGGAGAGGATGCAGTTTGGCCAAGTCATTGTGCCCATCAGGGCCATGCTTCAGAACAAGGTGCATGTGATCAAAACACTTTGAAGGGCCATGTTCAAATGTTCTGGCTACCAGAAAAGCATTGTCTCCAAAATCGGGGCTTTGGGTAAGTCTCATGATGAATTTTAAGACATGATGGCTCAGAAGTGCCTGATCCCAGATGGTTATGGGGTCAAATATATCCACAATCACGGCCCTTTTGATAGTTGGCAGGCTCTGCATCAAAAAGGCTTTGCCAGCACTGCCCTTGCCCAACTTGTGCCCACCATTTAACTATTTTCTGGCCATCAAAAAACAGTTGAATGAGAACATAAGATATCAAAATGACATATGTAACAACACATGCAAGCTCATTTAAACCTACATTGTATTTACTTTATAAGGTGTCTTCCTTTTTAAGGACATATCAACCTTCTTAGAAGAGATTCCTATATAGGAAGTAGAATTGAAGTGGAATTCAGAAGGAAGACTGATGGTGATTACAGGATAAGGAATTAAGGTAGGATTAACTCAATTTAGTTGTGAGATTAAAAGGAAGAGATAAAGTAAGAGTATCACACATTCATAATTTGTATTCTTTCTCAATATTTTAAAATCAGTATAGGTCATGTTAAATAAGCCAACCTTCATTCTCAGATATAAAACTTGGATGGAGCCAATTTGTATAATGCTGAATTTTTAAATAATTTTTTATAAATTAAAGCTGTTATCCAACAAATAATGTACCTAATGTATTTGAGAGAGCACAGTATAAAATAACACAGGAAAGCAGGGAAATTGTATATAAAGAAAGTTTCCCAAAAGGGAAATCAAAGATGTCCTGGATAATTCATAAAGACCCAATGGCATAATTTCCTGGTGTCCAATGTTTTGAGAATAATAAAAGTTTCATTCAATCTCCCAGGTTTGTGTTTCAATGGGGGGAGAGAAACTCATAAATTTCCCTGATTTCAGTGAGGTTAGCAATCATGTAGGGGGGCAATAACACATTTGTCATTTTAGGTGCGTCAATCTGGTGACCATGAGTAGAATCATTTTAGGTGATTCTACTCGTGGTCATCAGAATAGCTTCAGTGACAATTGTTGACTGGAAGTTTCAATTTAAACTATGGAAATGACAATAGTACCAAGTCCAGAGTCAGCAGAGTATGCCATACATATTCTCATTTGGTAATAATGTTTTCTGGAGTAACTTGGCATTTTAACACCATTACTATGCTTTTTGAAGAAAGCAAGAAGTCTGTTTCCATTTTTTATGATTTTTATATTGACATCAGAAAGCTAAAACAATGAATATCTGAAAGGGAATGGGGTAAGCACTGTTTGAAATCTTCATCTATATTGTGGTCTTAGCAAAGGTGCTCATGGCCATGGTTATTGATGCTGAATAAGTACTTATGTTATGAATACTAATAGTTTCCTGTGAGAGCTTCCAGTTGTTCAGTAATGTGATACTAGCATTATCATTATCTGCTACTAATTACAGCTACAGAGTTTCATTTATGCCATGAATATCCATGTTCTCGTTTTATCACTACCATATAAGAGATGGGAATGGTCATAATTTAAATTCTGCATGAGCAATTCCTTTGTAAAGGACTTGGGTTATGTTGTTTAATTGACAGGTGTTACCAGGAGGGATAAATAGGGATTTGGGGAATTGGAGACAGTGAAGGGAGGAAAACTAAAAGTGTGCAATAAACAGCAGGTTTCTAAAGTAAGTAAGTGAGGTTCAATAGCTTGAAATGCTTTGATGTGCCATGCAGAAATTTTCTTGGAACCTTTGAGAGGGGACAGCTTGGCCACATCAAGGTAGTCCAGCTTGATAGGGAGTGGGGAGAAGGAGGCTTCTGCAGCAGTGCTACTTACAGTAGTACAGTGAAGGCAAAGCAAAATAAAATATTAAATATTTTGGCTTAAGCTAATATATTCATCATGTCACAATAATAAAATGATTGGACCTTACTATTTTCATATTAAATTTGCAGGTGTTTCCATCCAGGTAGTGAGCTTGAAGGTAAGGAAGTATCTCTGAATGTATTTTTAATGAAGAACAGCTTAAAACCAGGGCAATTAAAGGGTCAGGAAGGGAAAATCATTAGACAAATAATGTCAGATATGCATATTTTCCTTTCACTATTAGTAAATTTGCCTCCTCTTAAACACTCCATAACTCTAGGCTTGAGAAGAGAAAGGAATTTTAGTAACAGAAATATATTTTTGTTCTCATCAAAATATATTAATACATAGTTGAATTATAAATTAATATCTTTGTAGTCATTAAAACTCATTTAGAAATTATTTTTAAATTTGTTTAATTGTTTCTCTTTTTCTTCTCAGAATGTACCCAAAAACTTTAAGGGAAGGATTCAACATGGTCTTCAATCCATGTTGCAAATTTTATGTATTACAAGCAAGGAAGGCAATCTATCTTTGAGAATGGGTAAAGCAAGAGATCATCCCATGTAGGCCCCTGCTAGATGGCAGAGCTGCAACACAAACTGTGCATCTCACCTATGGCATTTTGAGCATGTATTTTAACAATCTGGCATAATAGGGTATAATTATATTGAAGAATCACAGCTAAAAACATTATCAAAGATCATCACAAGCTGTGTAATAGTGATACATCATTCATCCCAAGGTGATGTAACATTTCACTGATGCCCTATATTGTGAATTTAGTGTCTCCTTACTTTTGTATTTTACCCAAAAAGTAGTGGCTTCATTAGCTGTGTTGAATGGCCTAATCTTTTTAATTTCAGAATAATATATGTGAATATCTCTGTGATGCAAAATCACCCAAAGAGCCTGGCTTCATACAAGCAAAACATTAGGAGAATCAAATGGTGATATTTTGACTATCTCTTTTGCCAACTCACTCCATGGATTGGCTGTGTCATTCTGATTATGGGAATCAGAGTCCTTAGTACCTTTATTCCATTCACAGTAGAAAAACTTTCATAAAAACCCATTTTTAAGATTCTGTTTCTTAAGAATCACTCCTGTGATTAGGATTGCATTAGTTAGGGTTCTCTAGAGAAACAGAATCAAAAGGAAATATTCATAAATTTAAAATTTATAAAAGTGCCTCATATAACCATGGAAACATAAAGTCCAAAATCTGTAAGGCAGGCTGTGAAGCTGACGATTCCAATGGAGGGTCTGGACGAACTCCACAGGAGAGGCTCACCGGCCGAAGCAGGAAGAGAGCCTGTTTCTTCTGAATCCTCCTTAAAAGGCTTCCAGTGATTAGATTGAGCATCACTCATTGCAGAAGACACTTCCCCTGGCTGATAACAAATGGAATCAGCTGTGGATGCAGCCAACGTGACCATAATTTAATCCTATGAAATGTCCTCATGCAACACACAGACCAGCACTTGCCCAACCAGACAAACAGGTGCCACACCTGGCCAAGTTGACACATGAACCTGACCATGACAGTCTCCAACATTTATGATTTCCTATTTGTTTAACAGCAGCCATCCTTTTATGTGTGAGGTGGTGTCTCAATGTAGTCTTAATCTGCATTTCCCTTATAGCCGATGAAAATGAGCATCTCTTCATGTGCTTTTGAGCCATTTATATTTGCTCTTCAGAAAAATGTCTATTCACATTTTTAGCCCATTTTATAATTAGATTGTTTATTCTTTTGTTGTTGAGTTGTATGATTTCTTTGCATGTACAGGAAATCAAATCTTTGTCTGATACATGATTTCCAAATATTTTCTCCCCCTTTGAATTGAAGGCCTCTTCACCTCTCTCACAAAGTCTTTTGAGGTGCAGAAGCATTTGATTTTGAGGAGTTCCCATTTATCTATTTTTCTTTCATTGCTAGTGCAAGACTGACAAAGAAAGAGAGAGGATGCAAACAAACTAAGTTGTCTAGTTTGTTGTCATATAGTTATTCATAGTATCCTCTAATGATTTCTTTTATTTCTTCAGGGTCTGTGGTAATACACCCCTTCTCATTTCTGAATTGTCATGAGCCTGGAATCCACATAGCAAAGAATACGAACTGGAACTTAGAATTCTGGGTGGTACTTATAAAGGCACAGACCAATGCTTCTCCAGCTGTTTTTCTAAGTCATGATTTGGAACTTTAATTTCTGAACCACAGAAGCATGTGTTTGGTAAGGATCTCAAGAAGTTGGATGGATGTTTGGCTTGAGAGGAACTTTTATTTGTGTATAGTGATTTATGGTCAGTTTTACAGTTGTCTAAGATAACACTTCTTAGTTCATTTGGCAAACAATTGCTGTTCTTTTCTCTAAACTAGTGGTCAAGTTCTAACTGTTAAAAATTGTCCAATTATTTCAATTTATTCCAAAACTCTTTGTGTCTACCAACCTCTCTAACTTGAAAGTCTTAAAAAAAAATGTAGTCTAAACCTGGAACTGTAGCTTTCTGAAAACCTAACTTCTTTTTAATTTTGCTAGATTTTCAGCTCCTGCAAGCTCCAAATTGTGGGACAACAGGATTTCATGTGTATATTGGTATAAAAGTACTACTCTGTCACTTATAAGCTGTGAGATCTTGAGCAAGTTGTGAAACTTCTCTAAGATTTACCTTATTCATATGCAAAGTTGGGAAGTTAACACCTATGATTATAGTAGTATTATATGAACTATGTGAAATTTGTGTGTGTAAAGTTCTGCTCAGTTGTGAATATTTAATAACAGAATCAACTTGATACCTTTATAATCATGTAAGTGCATATATTATTTGAACTGACACATCCATGGGGGTGAGGTCTTCAGAAAACTAAACATCAAGCCTCAGCTGGGCAACTCACACTGCCACTTTGATTATGTCACAGGATAAGAGGAAGGATTTTCAAAATGAGGTAGAGCTAGACCAGAAGAAAACTGCCACCCCAAGTGCAGTATGAATTTTAGTTGGTTTCTCTTGTATCTTAGAGAATCTGGATCAGGAGTTCTGAAACTTCAGTGCAACTATATCATAAATCATTTCCAACTAGCATTAATCTGATGCCCTCGTGTAAGTGCCTTTATCTCTGCTTTCATTAACTTTTAATTTTCCTCTCTTTATTCCCTCTCATTTAAAAATGTTTCATCACCCTTCTTTTTTACCTCTAAAACTTAGTAATTAAATGTGTATTAAGTATCAGAAATGGCTTAATGCAAACCCCAGCCCTGCCAATTATAGGCAGTTTAATTTTTATAATTGAACTATGCTACTGAAATGGTTTAAGGGTCAATTTACTGATGTGTAAATGAGTATATTAATAGTACCTATCTCATTTGGGTATTTTGAGGTTTAAAATTATAAAACACATGTGACACACACAGGTATATTGTAATGGAAGATAGTTATCTTCATCCACAAGTTCTGCAACACACAAAACATGAATGCTTCACTATCATTCAGTGAATTCAGGACATTCTTGAGGTATTCTTTATTCTCATAAAACAGCTTGTATAAACTAGTGAGCTTTGTATTTCTGAATTTTCAATGTTTCTTTTTTATGTCTGACTCATGGCTAAAAATGTTTAATTGCAACTTATAGTTGCAATCTATTTCTGCCTGTCTGTATGTTTAATATATGATATTTTCCTCCCTCTGGATGATATTACCATGTTAATGTATAAAATACCTTTAAAAAGCTGTATTTAAATTGGCTTAAAGTTAAATAAGTGCTTATATGTTAATACTCCTAAGGACTGAAAAATTAAGGAAACTAAATTGCTAATATTTCCAAATGAAAATAATTATTTATAGAGCAAAACCCAAATGCTTATGGGATAAAACCTTTGACAAATGAGACTAGTATAATATTGTCAGTTAAATTAAAACAGCTATGTCTTCTAAGTTATCAATGTCAAGTAAAATACAAGCATACAATTTTATGCTACCTGCGTATGTTGTTCCTAAATTTATTCAGGTTTACTGATAAAATAAGCTAGCATCATTTAATCCTTAAAATAAAAAAAAATGTAACTTGTGTTTTATCAAATTGAGTTATTCTGAAAAACTCATTTTAATAACTATGTTTTGTGAGATGTTGGCTTGGGGTCAATTTCCAAGATCTTTTTTGTTAACTTAAATGTATTGTATGCAAGGTGTGTACTCCTTAAGGAAAAGAAGAGTAGTTTGTCCTAAAGTGAAATGATAGGTTGTTGCAGAATGAGAAACAGGGAAGTGTAAGACTAAACCTGGATGGGTATAGAAAGTTGTAGAAGCCAACCTTTCCCTCTCTACTATAAGCTTGTACTAGACTGCAGTGCTCCTCAGTTCAGCTAGGTTTGCTCCTTATTTCATAAGTCATTGGGCTCATTCCTGACCCTGTGCTGCTCCCTGACTTTGTGCTCCTACTTCTATTATCTTCTAAAAGCCAAACTTAAATCTTGCCTTTCCTATGATGTCTTCTCAGAAGAAAACAGTACTTCTTTGGATCCTTCTTTCATGAACTCCCATAACAAATCCATTAAGTGCTCCTTGATTTGATATAATTGTACAGTTGTTCCCATTGCTCATTTTTAGTTTCTGATTTATGATTATACAGATAAAAATTACTTGAGTCAGGCATAATGTCATTTTCACTTTCATTTCAAATGATACTAAATTTGATGAAACAATTTATTCTTCACTACCATTCACCCAAGACTTCTAAAGCATAAAGCACAAATGGTACTTATTAGTTAATAGGTTTCCTAGTCTCTGGTTCTAGTCACCAGGTCTGAACTACTTTTCTGTAGTGCTTTCTTATTGTTACATAACTCAGGAGTTAGTCAAATGATTAAAAATTTAGAGATAGGGATTGTGGGAAGATGGCAGAATAGGATAATTGAAGTTCATACCTCCTCCAAAGAACAGCTAAAGAAGAGACAGAAAAAAAAAAGAGCAAGAGAGTGATCTGGGGTGTAAGTGCCCTGGGAGGGTCTTCTACAAAACATAGGGAGGCCCTGGTTGAAAAAGCAGAAGAATTGAGATGCACAGAACCAGAGACCAGCCATCTACTGCAAACAGTCCAGTGTGTCCATTTCCAGAGAAAGAAGCATTGACCAAAGGCCTTGAATTGAGAGAGCAGAAATAGACCACCAAGTCTATGGTCAACCGATTTTTGACAAGGCCCCCTGTATTAGTTAGGGTTCTCTAGAGAAACAGAATCAACAGGGAACACTTGCAAATATAAAATTTATAAAAATGTCTCATATGACCACAGGAATGCAGAGTCCAAAATCCACAGGGCGGCTGCGAAGCCGACAACTCCAATGGATGGCCTGGATGAACTCCACAGGAGAGGCTCACTAGCCAAAGCAGGAAAAAGGAACCTGTCTCCTCTGAGTCCTCCTTAAAAGGCTTCCCATGATTAGATTTAGCATCACTAATTGCAGAAGACACTCCCCTTTGGCTGATTACAAATGGAATCAGCTGTAGATGCAGCTGACATGATCATGACCTAATCCTATGAAATGTCCTCATTGCAACAGACAGGCCAGCGCTTGCCCAATCAGATAAACAGGTACCACAACTTGGCCAAGTTGACACGTGTCCCTAACCATGACACCCCCAAATCCTCTGATCTGTGACAAAATAGTCTTTTCAATAATTGGGCATGGAAGAACTGCATATCAACAGCCAAACAATGAAAGAGAACCCCTATCTTACACCCTATACAAAAATTAACTCAAATTGGATCAAACACTTAAATATAAGGACTAGCACCATAAAACTTCTAGAATGAAATGTAAAAAAAATCTTCAAGACCTAGTAATAAGAGATAGCTTCCTAAACTTTACACCCAAAGCATAAGCAACAAAAGTAAAAAATAGATAAATGGGAACTCCTCAAAATTAAATGCTTCTACATTTCAAAAGACTTTGTCAAAAAGGTGAAGAGGCAACCAGCTCAATGGGGGAACATATTTGGAAATCACATATTGGACAAAGGTTTGATATCCTGTATATACAAAGAAATCATACAACTCAACAACAAAAGAACAAACAACCCAATCATAACATGGGCTAAAGATATGAATAGGCATTTTTATGAAGAGCAAATACAGATGGCTCAAAAGCACTTGAAGAGATGCTCATTTTCATTTGCTATAAGGGAAATGCAGATCAAGACTACAATGAGATATCACCTCACACCTAAGAATGGCTGCTATTAAAGAAAAAGGAAACTATAAATGTTGGAGAGGATGTCAGAAACTGGGACACTTATGCACTGCTGGTAGGAATGTATAATGTTGCAGGCCACTATGGAAGACTGTTTGGCAGTTCTTAGGAAACTAAATATAGAGTTGCCCCATGACCGAGCAATAGCACTACTTGGTTTATATCCAGAAGAGTTGAAAGCAATGAAACAGATATTTGTACACCAATGTTCATAGCAGCATTATTCACAATTGCCAAAAGATGGAAACAAACCAAATGCCCTCAACAGACGAGTGGATCAACAAAATATGGTATACACATATGATGGAATAATTTGCAGCAGTAAGACAAAATGAAGTCCTGAAGCACATGACAAGATGGTTGAACCTTGAGGATATAATGATGAGTGAAATTAGCCAGACACAAAAGGATACTGTATGATTCCACTTTATGACCAGCATAAAGGTGGCTGAAGGATGTCCTGATGGAGAAATAGATTTGAGAATGATGGTGTATACTCATGAATGAAGGTTATGCTGCTCCAAAAAGGAACAAAGTCGTGAGGCATGCAATGATATGAATGGACATATGGGACATTTGGAGAGACAAAATAAGCTAGAAACAAAAGAACAACAATGGTATGGTCACCTTTAGAAAATGCTTATAAGAAAACAGGGGTCTAGGTTATAGGCTTTTAGAGCAGACATTAAGTCTGGAGTGGTGATTATTATTTCTTAATTTTGAGAGGCTGTTTTATATATATAACCTGATGTTTAGAGATAAGAATGAAGCCAAACAGTTTGGGGCTAATGCAAGTCAGAACATAGGGGTTGGAAGACAGTATCTATATTTTAGAATCACACTTACTCTTTGGGGCCAATGGAAAAAAAGGATTATTTGATCTGGAATTGAAATTTTCTGTAGTGCATAATCTAATTCAACCTATCTGTATAGCTCATTGAACAACTGAAACATAGGGAGCACAGACTAAGAAAGAGGCCCTTTAATGCTGTATAGATTATTGTAATGCCTGGATACATCCTAGAATATATTAAGCAGATAATCAAACAGTATTAGCAAAGTCCCCGGAGGGATGGGAGAAAGAATATGGAACTATTAAACCTTAACATCAGGGAATCCCCAATACTGTGTGAAACTTTAGGGACACCCAAATCAATAGGCCATGCCCTTGATCATGAGCTTACTCTTGTGAAGCTTATATAGGTATTGGAGAAACAGACTCCTTATCATGCCTAACAGTTACTTCTGGAAGACCACTTTTGTTGTTCAGCTGTGGCCTCACTCTCTCTAAGCCCAATTCTGCAAGTGATATCATTGCCCTCCCCACTATGTGAGACATGACATTCAGGGGTGAATGTCTCCCTGGCAATGTGGGAGATGACTCCCAGGGATGAATGCAGACCTGGTACCATGGGATCAACAATTCCATCCATAACAAAAGGGGGAAAAGAAGTTTAACTAATAAAGTTTCAGTGGCAGAGTGAGTTCAAATAGAGTCGAGAGGCTACTCTGGAGGTTGTTCTGATGCAAGCTTCAGTTAGACCTTGCTACCTATCATAACCTGCCAACCCCTAACCAGGACCATTCCAGCTAATCCTGCAAAACAGCTAGAACAATATATAAGATTCCACAAGGGTTCCATGCACTAGACTAACTTTCCTGAAACCTACAACCTGCAGATGGGTCCCTGATCCAGACAAAGTCCTGAAACCCAGCCCAGCCTTTCCAGAAGATAACATAGTTCCATCTCCCTCCCCCATATTAGTGACAGCCTTCCAATATCAAAATTTTAGAATGGCCACAGTTCAAATACCCTGAAAGAGAGTGATGGAAAAATCAAAGGTGATGGTGTAGTTATACAGAGAATATAGGGTTTAATAAATGAATATGAATGCTGCACCATTAAATTGATATCTCTTTTAGTCTCCAATATCTTAGATCAGCTAGAAGTAAAAACCTGGAATTGTGGAATTTTGACCCATGTCAAACTCTGAAATATGTCCTATAACTAATTGTGCTGTGCTTTGACATCTATAGCTTTTTTGTATATGTGCTATTTTTTTACAAAAAAAAGGAAAAACGTTGATTGTGATGATAAAAAATATTTATGTCCTCTAGCCTCCTATATTATGGAGCAGCTAGAAGGAAAAATGTGAGAGGATCATATAGTAGTCCATGACAAACTCTGGGATCTGACTGTAACTACTTTCAAAAGAGCTTTGAAAACTATTGCTTGTTTATTCTTTGCTTTGTATATATTTTACACTACACAATAAAATAACTTAAAAATAGAAAAGAGAAAGAAGTAAAAGAACATATAGATCTGACAAATAAAATCTAATGATAAGATCGTGGATTCAAGATATGTCTTTGCAGTAAAACCTCTGAATGTTAATGGACTAAATTTACCAATTAAAAGATAGATTGGCAGAATGGGTTAAGAATTATAATCCAGATATACGCTGCTTACAAGAGACTCATCTCAGACACAAGGATACAAATTGAAGGAAAGTGAATGGATGGAAAAAGCTGTACCATGGAAGATGTAACCAAAAGAAAGCAGGTATAGTTGTACTAATATCAGACAAAATTACTTTAAAAGTAAAGACATCATGAGACAAAGAAGTACACTATATGTTAGTAAAAGGGACAATTAACCAGGAAAAAATAACAATCATAAATGTTTATGCCCCCAATCAAGGAGCTCCAAAGTACATGAGACAGACATTGGCAAACTGAAGTGAGCAATAGATGTTTAAAAAATAATTGTAGGAGACTTCAATACACCACTCACCTCTATAGAGAGAACAACCAGACAGAGGATCAGCAAGTAAACATAGAAGCAAAGCAATTTAATAAATGAACTACAACTAACAGTCATAGACAGGTCATTGCACCCCAAACAACAGTGTACACATTCTCCTGTAACGCTCATGGAACTTACCAGGATAGATCATATGCTGGGGGCAGAAAACAGGTCTTTATAAATTTAAAAACCATTGAAATTATTCAAGGCACTTTCTCTGATCACAATAGAGTGAAGCTGAAAATCAATAACCACCAAAAAACAAGAACTTTCACAAATAAGTGGATATTAAATAACATAGTCTTAAACAATGAATGAGTCAAAGAAGAAATAGCTAGAGAAATTAGTAGCTATCTGGAGAGGAATGAAAATAAGAATAAAAAAATCAGAATGTATGGGATGTGGCAAAGGCTTTGCTGAGAGAAAAAGTTATTGCCCTAAATTTCTATATTTTAAAAGAACAAAGAGCAAAAATTGAAGACTTAACTGCTCATATGGAGGAATTGAAAGAGAACAGCAAACTAACCTCAAACAGAAGAAGAGAAATAACAAAGATTAAAACAGAGTTAAATGAATGTGAGAATAAAAGAACAATAGAAATAAATAATAAAACCAAAAATTGGTTCTTTTAGAAAATCATGAAATCTATGGGCCACTAACAATGTTGACAAAGAGAAAAAGAGAGAGGATGCAAATAAACAAAATCAGAAATGAGAAGGTGGTCATTACCACAGACCCTGAAGAAATTTTTAAAAATCATGAAATGATATTTTGAACAATTATACATCAATAAACTAGACAGCATAGGTGAAATGAACAAATTCCTGGAAACACACAAACAACCTACAACTGACTCAAAATAGAAGATCTCAACAAATCAATCAGAAATAAAGAGATCCAAACAGTCATGAAAAATCTTCTAACAAAGGAATGCTCAGGGCCAGATGGTTTCACAGGGGAATTTTCTCAGGCATTCCGAAATAACTAACACTAATCTTGCTAAAATTTTTTCAAAAAAAAACCGAGGAAAAAGGAACACTATCTAATTCATTTTATGAAGCTAACATCACTTGGGCAAAGATGCTACAAGAAAGGAAAACTACAGATCAATCTCTCTAATGAATATAGATGAAAAAAATCTTAACAAAATAGTAGCAAAACAAATCCAACAACACATTAAAAGAATTATACACCATGACCAAGTGGGGTTTATACCAGGAATGCAAGAGTGGTTCAACACAAGAAAATCAGTTAATGTAATACAGCACATTAACAAATCAAAAGGGAAAAATCATATAGTAACCTTGATTGATCCTGAAAAGCATTCAACAAAATTCAACATCCTTTTCTAATAAAAACACTTCAAGAGATAGGAATCAAAGGTAACTACAACAACATGATAAATCATACTTAATGGTGAGAGTCTGAATACTTTCCCCCTAAGATTAAGAATGAGACAAGGATGCCTTCTGTTACCATTATTATTCAACCTTGTACTAGAAGTTCTAGCAAGAGCAATCAGGCATCCAAATTGGAAAGGCAGAAATAAAACTTTCATTATTTGCAGATGACATGATACTCTACTTGGAAAATCATGTGATATCTACAACACAGTTACTTGAGCTAATAAACAAATTCAGCAAGGTGGCAGGTTATAAAATTAATGCGCAAAAATCAGTAATGTTTCTTTACCCAAGCAATGACCCAACTGAGGAGTCAATTAAGGAAAAAAAATTCCATTCAAAATAGCAACACAAAGAATAAAGTATGTAGGAATGAACTTAACTAGAAATGTAAAGGACTTGAACACAGAGAACTACATAACATTGTTAAAAGAAATAAAAGGAGATCTAAATAGGTGGAAAGCCATTTCATACTCATGGATAGGAAGGTTAAATATTGTTAAGATGTCAAATCTACCCAAATTGATCTACAGATTCAATGAAGTACCAATAAAAATTCCAACAACCTCCTTTGAAGACTTAAAAAAGCTAGTTACCAAATTCATTTAGAAGGGAAAGAGAGCATAAATAGCTAAAAGCACACTAAAAAAGAAGAATGAAATGTGTGGATTGACACTCCCCAATTTTAAAACTTATCATAAAGTCACAATGATCAAAACAGCATGGTAATGGCACAAAAATAGAAAGATCAACAAATGGCATTAAATCAAGAGTGCAGAAAAAGACCACCAAATCTATGGTAAAATGATCTTTGACAAGGTGCCCAAATCCTCCAAATGGGGAAAAAATAGTCTTTTCAATAAATGGGCATAGATAACTGGTTATCAATAGCCAAAAGAATGAAAGAGGATCCTTACCTTACACCCTCTACAAAAATTAACTCAAGGAGGGCCATCGTGGCTCAGCAGGTTGAGTTCTTGCTTGCCATGCCAGAGACCCGGGTTTGATTCCCAGTGCCTGCCCATGCCAAAAAAATAATAATAATAACTCAAGTTGGATCAAACACCTAAAACCTTCAATACCTACTAATAGGAGGTAGCTTCCTAACTTTACAACAAAAAGACAAGCAACAACAAAAAACAGATAAATGGGAACTCCTCAAAATCAAATGCTTTTGCATCTCAAAAGACTTTGTCAGAGAGAAGAGGCAGCCAACTCAATGGGAGAAAATATTTGGAAATCACACATCAGACAAGTTTTGATATCCTGTATATGTAAAGAAATCATACAACTGAAAACAAATGAACAAGCAACCCAATTATAAGGTAGGCTAAAGATGTAAATGGACTTTTTTGTGAAGAGCAAATACAGATGGCTAAAATGCACATGAAGAGATGCTCATTCTCATTAGTTATAAGGGAAATGCAGATTAAGACTACAATGAGATAACACCTCACACCTAGAAGAATGGCTGCTATTAAACAAAAAGTAAACTACAAATGTTAGGAGGATGTGGAGAAATTGGGACACTTATGCACTGTTGGAGGGAATGTATAATGGTACAGTCACTATGGAAGAAGTCTGGTGGTTTGGAAGAAAACTAATTATCAAGTTGCCCTATGACCTGGCAATACCACTACTCAGTATATGCCCAGAAAAGCTGAGAGCAGTGATACAAACAGGGATTTGCATGCCAATGTTCATAGCAGCAACTATTCCCAATTGCCAAAAGACACAAACAGTCCAAGTGCCCATCAAAAGATGAATGGATTAACAGAATTTGGTTATACATATGATTGAATATTATGCAGCCATAAGATGAAATGACATCCTGAACCACATGACAAGATGAATGAGCCTTGAGGACATAATGCTGAGTGAAATTAGCCAGACACAAAAGGATAGATACTGCATGACTCTACTTTTATGATCATGGTAAAGGTAGACTCAGAAGCTTATAATACAGAATAGTGGGGACCTAGAGATACACAGAAGCTTGATTTTGGTGAAGAATTTGCTAATGAAGTTGAACTTAATTATAAGGGAATAGATAGAAGTGCAGGTGATTCACTAGTCATCCAGAAGTAATATTACCATACTGAAGGTGAACATTATTGAAAGGGGTTGTATAGACTCATGTGTCCCACCAATTAACACTACAAATATAAATAAGCTCTTGCATGAACTACTGCAATAGTATGAATCTTGTACAAACAGTGTACAATTTGGGAGTTTAGGGAGAAAATGCTATTCCATGCTATGGGCTATGTTTAACAGGAAAGCATCAACAGACTGCAGCAATACCAGGGGTTCATAATGAGGGGAGGGACAAAAGCTAGAAGGAAGTTTTGATTTTCTGATGGGTAAGGGTGTGTTTATTGGCTATCTTTCTCTTGGGAAAAATGATGTTATCTAAAATTGAGAGTGTTGATCGATGTTGACTTTGGAGCTTATACATGAGGCCCAGTAGATGGGGGTGGCTGAAAAATACACTGACTGAGAAGTTGATTGGTGAATGATGGTGTAAATATATGATCAAATATTGTGCTGTTACAAAGGGGAACAAAGTTGTGAAGCATGCAATTATGTGAGTGAAACTAGGATATTTGATGAAGCAAATAAGCCAGAAAAAAACAGAGCAAATATTGTATGATCTCATTTAGAAAACACTTATAAGAAAACTGGGGCCTAGATTGTAAGCTCATATGGCAGTCACATTTTGTCTGGAGTGGCAATTGTTATTTTTGGATTTTGAGGGGCTGTTTTATATGTGTATAACCTGGTATTTAGAAATAAGAATGAAGCTGACTGGGTCAGGATTAAGATAATTCAGAAAACAGGGGTAAGGAAGACACTGCTTGTATTTTTAAACTACACATAATCTTTAAAACCAATGGAAAAATGTTTTATTTTGCCCAGAACCTAAATTTTCAGGAGCACATAATCTAACTCAACCTTTCTGAATAGATCATTTAAACAATCCAAACATGTGGAGTCCAGAATAAGAATGAGACCCTTTAATCATACATGCTTAAGGTAATGCCTGTATACATCCCAGAGTATGTTAAGCAAATAATCAAAAAGTATTGGCAAAGTCCCTTGAGGCATGGGAGAAAAATTATGGGACTATTTAACTTTACCACTAAGGATAGCCTGGAGACTGTGCCAAACATCAGGACACCCAAATCAATGGCTCAAGCTCTTGATCTTGAAGTTTGCTCTTGTGAAGCTTATGTATGTAGCACAGAAGCTTACCCTACTTACAGGTATGCCTGAAGGTCACATACAAAGGACCTCATTTTTGCTCAGATGTGGCCTTTCTCTCTCTAAGCCCAACTCTACAAATGAAACCATTGCCCTCCCTTCTATGTAGGACATGATATCTAGGGATGAAAATCTCCCTGGCAGCATGGGAGATGACTCATAGGGATGATCCTGACCCTGGAACTGTGGAATCAACAATGCCATCCTGACAAAAAGGAGAAAATAAATGTAACAAAAAAGGTATCAGTGGCTGAGTGAGCTCAAATAGAGTCAAGAAGCTACACTGGAGGTCACTCTTACACATGCTGCAGTTATACATTGCTACCTATCATAACTTGCCAAACCACAAGCAAAACTACTTATGCCAATCCTAAAGAATGCCTAGGGCATTATATAGATTCTACAAAGGTTCCATACACTAGGGTAACTTTCCAAAACCTTTAACTTCCAGATGTGTCCCTGGCCCAGAAAGTCCTGAAATGCAGAGGGGCCAGCCCTTCCAGAGCATCAACTAATTCCATCCCCCTATCCCATATTATTGACAGCCCCTTCCAGCATAAAAATACTAGAATGGGAATAGCCCAAATACCCCTAAAGATTAGGAGAAAGATCAAAGGTGATATTGGAGTTAATACAGAGAATGTTGGGTTAAACAAATGAGGATGAGTGATGAATTATTATGCTGATATTTCTTTTAGCCTTTAGTACCTTACAGCAGCTAGAAATAAAAATCTAAAATTGTGGAGTTGTAACCAATACCAAAATGAAATCTGTTCAACAACTAATTTTTGCAAAGTACTTTGAAATTTATTAGCTTTTATGTATATATGCTATTTAAGAGAAGGAGGAGTATGACAAAGAAGATAGGATTTAACAGTTATGATTGCTGAATCATTACATTGATATTTCTGCTGGTCTCCAGTGTCTTGGAGCAGCTAGAAGAAAAAACAAACAATTGTGTAACTATAGCCCATACCAATCTTTAAAATCTGTTCAATAACTATTTGTTAAATGTATTTGAAAATTTATTGCCTTTTTGAATATAGGTTATATTTCACAATAAACTATGTTTAAAATTTTAGAAACATTGGGCGGCTGCCATGGCTCAGCAGGCAGAGCTCCAACCTGCCGTGCTGGAGGTCTGGAGTTCGATCCCTGGTACCTCCTGCCCATATGCAAATAAAAAAAAAAAATTTTAGAAACATGGATGATATCATATGGAAGAATACCAAATGGATATAACAACTTTAAGGTCAGGGTAGAGGTGGTGTGTCAGTTACTAGTCAGTTGATTTCAAACTTAGTAGCTCAGCATTCCAAAATCCCTCAGGAGTTAGAAAGGCAATAGTATATAACAATATTGAGAAAAAGAGAAAAAGGGAGGGAAGGGAAAGTTATTTAGAATTGATGGAATTTATGAACAAATATGAATGGTTGGGAGAGAAGAAAGAACGCGGCTGTTAGTTCTTCTGAAGAGCCCAAGCAACAGAGACTTCAACTGGGATTGAAGAAGAGAGGTTTAGCATACAGATTCTTAGAAAACCTCAACAATCTGAGGAGTCTTGCCAGAGGGCAAAATGAAAAGGGCTTTGGAGAAGTGAAGGTGGAGATGGTAAAGTTGGAAGTTCCAGGACTTAGTCTTTCCACCAAAACAACTATTAAACAGGGAGGAAATGTCTGAAACAAGTATTTTGAAACTCCAGAGACCAGAAGAACTCTGTACAGCCTCCAGGGAAGAACATTAAGAAGAATATGATAAATTATGTTAAATAACTGTAAATTGCTTTCTCAGTGAAGCTGCTACTAGCACCTAATAGCAACTCTTGTGGCATGCCACTGCTGGGTCCAGCCCCAGGCTAGCTGCTACTAACAGAAAGGGACAAAAAAATCCCCTTCCCCAAGAAGAGGTGTTTGTACAACCAATCTTTGATCATGGCTTTTGATTGGCTATTCTGTCCTGGCTCTGAAGGAAGCTGTGTTTCAACTGGCCCTTCACAAAAGTGGTATTGGCCAGTGTCTCAACACTGAGACAAAAGCTGAGGAGCCATTGTTTCCAACCTACCTGGATTTAAAAATGCAGTGCTTCATCAGGGCTTAGAGGGGAACTTAGGTGAATGGCTACATTCACTGGGCAGATAAGGAAAACCTAGAGGGAAGTCAGAGAAGTTTTTAAGACTCTTCCTGACCCCCTCCATAGGATACTGTGGAGCCAGTCTGTGTTCCCTTTGTAGGTCCTTATCCTTATTTTGGCTGGGAAAGACCAATTTGGGAAAGTTCTCCCTGGTGACCCTCCTCCTAGAATTTGTCCTCTAAGTAAAAGCAGCATGAGATAAGAAAAAGTGCATTCAACACTATACAGGTGGACAGTCAGGGACAAAGGCCTGCTCATCTCAGACACCCAGGAGAAGGAGCTTTATCCACTGGAAATAGAGGAGTAAACCAAACTTTTGTAAACAGAGAAATCCAAAACAACTAAGAAGCAAAATCCCAGGATGACACAGAGGCTACATGATACGAGGGAAATCCTGCACAGTTAGTTCACCTTGGGAGCCAGATGGAAGGGATGAATCTCAAGAAAATCAGTGGCTTATCACTGGTTAAGAAACCAGGAAACCTACATCTCAGGCAATAAATGCCAGAGCCCACATTGTAAAATATTAAAGGGCATAGTGGACAGCAAAAGAGTGCAAGACAAGCAAGTAAAAAATAATGGCCTCCAAGGAAGAGGATAAAGATACAGGATGTGGACATAATCAATGAGTCTCTAAATAAAAGATCTTAAAAATTCTTCAGGAGAAAAAAAAAGTGCAAATAAAAGCTACAGAATATCAGGAAAACAATGAATGAACAATATAATAAACACATAGAAATTTTTAAAAGGATCCAACCAGAATAGAGTTGAAGGCCATAATAACTGATATGGAAATGGCCAGGCAGGCTTCAAGAGCAAAAATGAAGCTAGCAGAAAAAAAAACTCATTGAATTTGGAGACAAGGCACTTTAAATGAGTCAGACTGAATTGAAGAAAGGAAAAAGGAATATTAGAAGTCAAAATAGTCTAAGACAGCTATGGGACATTATAAAAACATTATCTAACTATATGCTGTATGCAAGACACTTACCCTAATGTCAAAGATACAAATTGGCTGACAGTTAAGGGATGGGGAAAAATGCATCTTACAAGTAGAGCTCTGGTAGCTATATTAATATAGGATAAAAGAAACTTTAAATTAAAAAAAACAGTTGTGATGCATGTTCTAGTTTGCAAGCTGGTGGAATGTGATATATTACTGGTACAATGGAATGGTTTTAGAAAAGGGAATTTATGAAATTGAAAGTTTACAGCTCTAAAGCTGTACAAATTAAAGCAAGGCTATAGAAATGTCCAATCTAAAGCATCTAGGGAAAGATAACTTGGTTCAGGAAGGCTGATGTGGCTCAGGGTTTCTCTCTCAACTGGAAAGACATATGGCAAATATGGTAGCATCTGCTAGCTTTCTCTCCAAGCTTCTTGCTTCATGAAGCTTCCCCAGGTGCATTTTCCTCTATCATCTCCAAAGGTCTCTGGCTGCATAGACTCTCATGGTTCTTGTGGCTCTGCTGCTCTCAAGTTTTCTCTAAATTTTTCCTCCTTTAAAGGATTTCAGTAAACTATTCAAGACCCAACTGGAATGGGTGTAGTCATATCTCCCTGTAATCAAAGGCTAATACCCACATTTGGGTTGTCACATATCCATGGAGATAATCTAATCAGGTTTCCAACTTACAGTACTGGATAAGGATTAAGAAATGACTGCCTCCACAAGATGGATAAGGATTTAAACATGGCTGTTCTAGGGTACATAATCCTTTCAAACTGGCACATTCCACCCTCTGGACCCTGAAAATGACATTTTTCCCATATACAAAATGCATTCATTCTATCATGATATCAGAGAAGCCTTAAACCAGTTCAGTAATAATACAAGGTTAAAATAGGTACAAAGTCTCATCAAAGACAGCTACAGGCATTGTCATTTATAAGGCAAAATTCTCCTCTGGCCTGGACATGTAAAACTCAGAACAAGTTATTTGCTGACAACACACAAAGGAGGAACAGTCAAAGGATACATATACCCATTTCCATATGGAGGGATTGGAAGCAACACAGGGGACACTGGACCCAAGCAGTCTCAAAAACCTGTTGGATAAAGTACATTAGATTTCAAAGTCTGAGAGCTATTTATCTTAGGGGCTTTAGAAAGCAGCTGTCCCACCCTTTCCAAGGGCTATGCAGTGGCCTGCCTCTCTCCAAATGCAACTTTGGGCGACACTGGGGAGACCACCTTTTTCTCAGCTCCACCCTTTCTAAGCATTGGGGCTGCAATTGGGCTTTCTGCCATCTCCAAGGCAAAATTCAACCCTTCCATGTGCCAGCAACCAGGCTCTTCTCAATTCCCAAGGAATGTGCTCTACGCTCTCCAAGGTCTAAGGCAGCACAACTCTTCCACTGCAAAGCATGACTCTTACCCGAGAATACATATTGGTTAAGAACACAGGTTATAAAAGTAGTTCAGAGTGCAACCTAAAATCAGATTGTTGGAATTTAAATCTCCACTCTTAAACACCCTAAGACATGGAACAAATTCCTTCTCTAAGCCTCATTTTCCATACCTAAAGAAATTGTATCAAGTGTTACTCCAATTCAAACATGTAACTGGAAACACATTTAACAGAGTACCTAGCATGCATTAACTGTGAAGTTTTCATTTATAGGGTCATTAAAACCAAATACAGTGACCACCATTTTTCTCAGAGTTCATCCTGTGATGAACATCTAGACAACTGGTGGAAAGAAATCCATCCTTCCCCAAAGGTCGTCAACAATTACTTAGGAGGCAAAACCTACTTCTCCTTTATTTCACATTATTCTTTATCTTGACTCTTCATCCAAACAATTTCTCTAAGGAAATCACCTATTAAAGGATTCAATTGCTACCCCAAGTTAATATTCCAATCTTGTCCTCACTTCTACAAGTGAGTCTTTGAACTGACAGGATACATACTTGCTGCCTGTAAATGCTTCCTTTCCCCATATCCATTTGCATTAATGGACCTCCATTCCTCCTGGGTGCCATCCCTAATGCTCACATACCTGCAACAGCAGAAGTCAGTATATGAACTCATAAAGTATGGGTAATTCTACATCCTATTTGCTGACCACAGAAAACTTTAAATAGTTAAGCCTGCCTCAACACATTACCACTATCATAAATCAATTATTCCTCCATAGTTGAGGCAAAGAGCAAAAACACATGAGCAAAAGCAGACTCACAAGTTTATTTATAAATATGCACATATATATATATATATAATGTAGGGAAGATAGATAGGGGCCCGTTAACGCAAATAGGTGTGGGGAAAGGAGTAATTTACAGACAGCAAGTATGTATCCTGCCAGTTCAAAGAGTAAAAGGCCCAGAGATTTTCTGTCTCGTTAATTCTCAAGCCAGGGATGGCACAGTTGATGATACTTGCAGATCTCTCTTCTACTTTCTACAGTGGAATTTATGGATTATACCACATTAAATTCTGATAAGTCTCCAACACACACACACACACACACACATACACATATGCATGCACATATCATGGTGTTGGGGCTCCAGCTTGTTGACAAGGAGCAGGTTGAGTATGACATCACTAGAATGAAGTGTGCTTCTTTCCAGAAGTGCAAAGTCCATTCATGAGGATACCAGACACACATCATTTCCTGAGTAAGCTTCTGCTTCTAATTGACTCAGATCCTGCATCTTGTGCTAGAAGAATTACTCCTTTCAGCCCCAGGTATTTGATGGAACTTCCACAAAGGCAAGGCTACTATTTGCCTTGCCCATGCCTGAGACATAGTCATGTTGACTAAAGGTATCAGCAAAAGGGTGCCCAAACACAGGTATGGTGTTGTCATCTCCCACTGCACCCTCTGTTCTATGGCCAGGTGCTCCCCAGATGGCCTAATGGGACATGGAAATAAGAGGGCCCCCAAGAAAAGGTGTGGCACTGAACACCTATGCTTTGTCCAGATGGACCCCAGGTTCCCTGATGGAAAGGGGGAGCAGAAGGGCCCCCCAAACACAAGTGTGCTGTTGTCCCCTCCCTCTGTATAACTTGTGTTCTGCACAGATTGTTCCCAGGTGCCCTGATGGAAAGAGGGAACATAAGGGCTGCCAAGCACATGTATGATATAGTCCCCTCATATAGTACCACCTGGTCTGTGGATATGTGGGCCCCAGGTGTTCTTCATGAAGGTAGAACCAGATGTATCTTTTTAAACAGGCATGTTGCTGGTCCCTTGAATTGCAATTGCTACACTCTGGCCAGTTCTGGTCTGAGGAACAGAAGTGATGCTGTTTCTTCCACTTGGCCCTTCCCCAAAGCTAAGCACTCCAGACATGGAACTGGGTCCTGGGTCAGGCACACTGACCCCACAGCTCCTACTTCCCATCAGAGCTACAGGTCCCATAAAGGGAAGTGGGCCTGGATTGGTCTTTGGTCTTTGCAAACACTGAGCTACTAACCCCAGGGCTCCTGGTGGCATTCTCGAAGACAGATGTCATTGTTGTGTCAGTGGAGGCAGCACCTGTGCTGTTCCCAAAGATCATCTGGGTGCTGATAAGGAGTACCAAAGCTAGAACTTGGGAATATCAGTCCTGCAAATGCTGCTGGTATATTGCTGCCACAGGGTGACTGGGCAGCAGGAAAGCTTAAGTGTGCAGCTGGTGCTGGGGCTGCCAAGTTTCCAATTCAGCAAGAGTCACCAAAGCTCACTGCTCTCAGCTGCTGCCCAATGGATACCCAAAACATGGGCTGATGAGTGGCTCCTGAGTAAAATGGAAAGTTGTGAGTCACAACTGGGCTGTTGACTGACTGTACAGGCAAGCTAATGTAGACTTGGTTTGAGGCAATGCTGCCATTGTATGGTGTGTTCTTAGAACCAGGAAGCACCATGTGAAATGGGAAGTTCACCCTGGAGACAGGAGGAGACTGGAGATAGATGACAGCTTGGGAAGGGGATGTGGTATCCATATCTTCAGTATCAAATCCAGCCTGGGAAGGAGGTGTGGTATCCATATCTTCCATATCAAACACAGTCTTAGAAGTTGGGCCTGCAAAAATGCTGCCAGGTGGAGGGCAGGTGGCCACAATTGGAGTGATGGAGAGATCAGTGAAGAAAGGAGTACTGGGAAAATTGGCTCCCTGCTGCTGTCCGTGTGGAGTCCCAAATGTGGGCTGAGGGGTGGCTCCTGGGCCAAATGGAAGGTAGAAAACTGGGGAGGGTGTACTGCCAATAAATGCAGTTGGCAGCATTTGGAAATGGGGCTTTGCAGACTGTACCTGATGCATACTGCAATGGGCTTGGGGAAATTGGAGGGAAATCACAATAACGTTTTGGGGAGACTTGAAAATGACAACAAGGGAACAGAGACTGTTGTCCATATCAGCTACACCAGGCCCTGAGGTAGGCTGGAAGGCCCAGTTTGGAATGGTGCTGTTTGTGATGGTGGAAATGGCCATGGTAGCAATGATGGGCTGGCAGGCGAAGACAGGGGTGCTGGTGGAAGTGACTATGGGAGGGGTTGCTAAAAATAAAGGAAGAGGAGGGGGGGCCAAGATGGCAGCTTAGCAAGGTGCGCGTTTTAGTTCGTCCTCCAGAACAACTACTAGATAACCAGAAACAATACAGAATAGCTCCCGGAACCACGATAGTGACCGAACACACAGCGCGCCCAGAACGGGAGCAGCTTAGACCGACGGCAACTCGCCGGATCTGTGAGTTCCCCAAAGCCGCGGCGGCCGGCGGCAGGCGCCCCTCCCCC